>OMMV01174594.1:0-12559 GCA_900302635.1 Chatrabus melanurus | reverse complement strand
GTTGAGTATTTCTCTCTCTCTCTCTCTCTCTCTCTCTATATATATATATATATATGTATATATATATATATATATGTATATATATATATATACACACAGTACTGTGCAAAAGTTTTTGGCACCCCATTTTTAAATTAAAACAAACAAACAAATGCCCTAAGGCATCATCATCAACAGAAAATCATGTGAAATCCCCAACCCCCCTAAAAAATGCAGCATAAAATATTAGATTATACATTTTCTTTTTCATTAAAGTAACCAAACAATTACTAATTTACAAATTTCATTTTAAAAAGAAGCAAAAACACAAAAAAAATTTGATTCCCTTGTGGCTGTACTGCCTAGTACTTGACAACAAAAGACAATCAATAATAAAAAGTTTTTTTAATTTTTTTTATCTGATTTAACAGAGCCTGATTTTCTTATCAATTTCAAGAGGCGCCGTCAAACAAATTGTCATTTTATCACCTCAAAGAAATTCTTTTTAAACGTGAGATGTAGTCCCATCCAATCCAATCCACCAGAGTAGTCATCATTGCGCCAGCAGGCACTGGACCTCCACAAACTCCCATGCCACTCACCATGCCAGTGGTGAGTCGTCCATGGGATCTAAACTGCAGGGTTCGAATAAACGCCGTCCATCTCACACAGTACATCTCCTGGGCAGGTCAGTGGTGGTCGTCTGCAGACTCTTCATCAGCCAAACCATCGGTCAGAAAACAAAGTAGAACACAATCAGCAGGAACGATCGACTAGACGTGACAGCATAATTACAGACAGGTTGCGAACGTGATCACTGGCACCATAGTCCTACCTTTCACTAGCATCCCCAGAATTTAGATGTGGTGAGACTGAGTCCAACTCCACCAGTGGGAACATAAATATTAGGTGGAGGGATAAAGTGATTCAATACAGCCAGATCTATGTTAGTCATAGGACAAAGGGAACATATGAGTCTTTAATGTAGCTGACAGACATGGGTCATATTGAACATGCTTCTATCATCTTTTTAAGCTCAATTCATGTGCTGGCTAGTATTAATTATAATAGTCATGTAGGCAATAATTAATATAAAACACCTATCTGCACTTGCCAAACCATCCTACGGTTTCATTAAGATTAAACAAATAAAAAGTAAGACATAATGCACTCCATTCATGAATCACCATAAAAGAATAAGTGCTGAATCCTTAATGTAGTTAATGATAAAAAGACAGACAGAACAGTTGACAAATTTGAATTTTTTAAAAATAATTTACAATGTGTTACTCATAGGTGGGTGAAACCAATTGTATAATTAATCCCACATTGTGAAATTGCCAGAACACATGCTAAAAAGATAGCATCTTGCCCAAAATGTCCGTGTTACAATATTAAACATTTAAACAAGTACGCTAACAGTTACAGCAAGCTATCCAAAGCTAAGAGCTAATTGTTTGTATTCATCAGCGTGAACTTACTCACTCACTATTGCACACGTTGGCAAACTGACAGTAACTTTGCTGTCAAATTCAAGACAACAGAATTGTTGTTAAACAAATAAAACTTCACTTTCAGTTCTCACACTTGGTTGTCATCCCTCTTCATTCATCATGAAATCATTAAATGCAGTCTTTGCTTATCCACTTCAGTAGGTGGCACTGTCAGGAAATCTAGGGACCTAGAATTAATCAATTAAAGATAAGTACCTATTAATGCATGGATTCATTGCATATAAGACCGGTTTGCAGGACCAGGCAGCTGATATCAGACCGAGTGTTGCAAACTGGTCTGATATGCAATGAATCCATGCTTTAATATTCAAGACTGGATTAACTTTTCAAGATACATAAAACTTCAACTACTAATAATACATTTTTGCATGTTCATGGGGATTGGGGACTGAGGTCCTTCGGCCGCTCTACCGGACCATTGTGGTGAAGAAAAAGCTGAGCCAGAAGGCGAGGCTCTCGATTTACCAGTCGATTTACGCTCCTATCCTCACCTATGGTCATGAGCTTTGAGTAATGACTGAAAGAAAAGGTCACGGATAGAAGCAACGGAAATGAGGTTTCTCCATCGGGTGTCTGGGCTTACACTCAGGGACAGTGTGAGAAGCTCAAATATCCGGGAGAGACTCGGAGTAGAGCCGCTGCTCCTTCATATCGAAAAGAGCCAGTTGAGTTGGTTCAGGCATCTAGTGAGGATGCCCCCTGGTCATCTCCCTGGGGAGGTCTTCCAGGCACGTCCAACTGGGAGGAGGCCCTTGGGAAGACCCAGGACACGCTGGGGGGATTATATTTCCAAGCTGGCTTGGGAACACCTCGGGATCCCCCAGGAAGAGTTACAGATCTTGGCCGAGGATAGAGAAGTGTGGGCGGAGCTGCTTGGTCTGCTGCCACCGTGACCCGGACCCGGATAAGCAGTAGAAAATGAATGAATGAATGAATGTTGTTCTGGTCAGCAGCATTTATATTGAGGACTTTTATTATAAAATGTCAGAACGGAAGGATCGTATGTATTGTATTTGCGAAACCAGCTTTTCTGGTGGAGCGGCAGAGTTTAGCTTAGCTTACCTCTGCACAATGTTTGGGGTTGTCCAAAATGAGTTACTTCACCCTTTCCTTAATCACTTCCACTTGCTTTGCCCATAGCCGTAGAACGTGGGAGTGAGTAGGGGGAGGGTGAAGTAACTCATTTCGGAAAGGATCAGAGAGATGGAGCGATCTGTGCCGCACTCCACTTGTGCTGTGCAGTGGAGTCTGCAGACGGGGCACAGGGAGGGGATGGACGATCTTTTTGATGGTGTGAAAAGTCGCTAAATAAGGTTTTTAGTAGCTAGAGATGGCCAAAAGTTGATAAATGTACCAAGAAAGTTGCTAAATTGGTAACACTGGCTGCCGACTGCTTCATCCACTTGGCAAATGTTTATTGTGAATGCGCACCGGTCTGCAATCATGTCAAATTGCAATCATTATTGCTGCCGATATCAGACAGGGTGAACCATCTGATATTCTCGACAGGAACCAACGATTACAGGCAGGCCTCGCCCAGTCATGATACCGCGGAATATCAGACCAGTGTTGAATAACAGAATATAAATCTAGCTGAAAGCTAATTGAATCTAAATCTGACTCCATAATTTGTTGAGATGAATAATAATAGAAAACTATAGCAACAAAGGCTGTAGCCATATGAAGTGAACATGGGGGGACGAAATCTGCTGTGGGGTCTGTGGGATCCTCCCCCAGTAAAAATTCACACATGGGATGAACTTTTTATGTATTTGTTTAACAATATTTAATAGTGTATTGTATACATTGCTTTGTCTCTTTTTTGACAGTTTCTTGAGTCATTATATATAATGTAAAGACTTCTGACCACAGACTTCTTGTGGCTTCCATGTTGTTTGGGCCCTTAGGGATATTACTGTGCAGATTTGTCTACAAGTGTTTAATTTGGCACAGTTGTAGGCCAGGTCATACTAAATTCAATTTTGGAGGGCACCGGAGTCGACGATCATTGGAGCTCCCATGTTGGACAAATCCAAGATGGCTGTCAGTTGCCATTTGATTTTCTCATAACTTCACAACCAAAAGTCATAGGATCATACTCGAGGGTTCTTTTTATTGGTTTTTGACCTCAGAGAATCCAAATCTGAACTCTGATTTGACATAAGTGCATGTACATATGCTGAATTAGTGGTTGAAAGCATATTTTGTCCAAATTAAATTGATTTTACAGAGTAGAACATACCAAATTCATTTTTGGAGGGGGCCTAGTTAACATTCATTTGAGCAGCCATATTAGAGAAACCCAAGATCGCCGCCAGTCGCTGGGCTCCAGTCATGCTTGTAGACACATCTGTGCCATACCCCCCAAAGTCAATTTAATTTGGACAAAATATGCTTTCAACCACTAAATAATCCTGTCTACATTCATTTATGTCACAACAGAGTGCAGATTTGGATTATTTGAGGTCAAAACCTATCAAAAGAACCCTCAATCATAATCCTATGACATTTGGTTGTGAAGTTATGAGAAAATCAAATGATGACTGGCGGCCATAATGGATTTGTCCAATATGGCGGCTCCAATGATCGTCGAATCCGGCGCCCTCCAAAAATGAATTTAGTATGACCGTCTTCTGCTTTAGTCTCTGACAGATTTTAATTCTGATGGTTATATGACCTGTGCCAAATTTCACACTGGTAGACAAATCTCCACAATACCCCCCTAATAACTCCCTAAGTGCCTGGACTAATGGGGATTTAGTTGTAAGTCTCACTGACTGCTGTCTGCTCAGTGTCCAAGAATAAATCTGGACAGAATTCAAGATCAAACTGTTTCAAGGGACACAAATGTTGATCCAAATGCAATCTCGGGTGTCACCATTGTCCATAGGAGGAGGCGTTTCATATCTGAGATCACCCTAAATATCATCCAGAGGAGTCAGAGTGCATGGCTCGATGGAGATTCCAGGCTGGTTAGGGAGCTGAGACAGCAGGCTGTAATGGTCCTGAAAGTTGGCAAGGAGGCATTATTTTGTTCGAGGAATCTGTGATCAGGTGACTACATGACTTGTGTAGTAATTACCAATTTGTTATGTTTATTGATGATTATGATTACATTTGCTAATGTCTATTTAGGACAGCGATGCTTGGTTGTATGTCATAGCATTAATTTTTAGTTCATCCAGACCAACAGGCTGACGAGCTAATGTTAAGGCAAAGTGTCCATCCACAATTCATAGACAGTGCTTCTTCTCCTTCAGTTCTTGATGGATTTTGATTGCAATGGTTTTGTTTGCTTCATCTAAACACTGGGAAAATATGGACTTTTTGTAGTGAAAACTGTAATGTTTGCCCAAAATGCTTCTTCTCCTTCAGTTCTTGATAGATTTTGAGTCAGATGGTTGTCTTTGATTCACCGATGCAAAGTTCACAATTCTTCCACACAGAATTTTGAGTTTTTCAGAAAATATACTTTTTGTGGTAAACAAAAAAAAAAAAGGAATTCACCCAAAATGCCTTTTCTCTTTCAGTTCTTGATGGACTTTGATTCTGATGGTTTTCTTTGATTGATCCAAGCACTGTTCACAATGCTTCCTCGCAGAATTTTGAAATTTTGAATTTGGGAAAAAAATAGACTCTATGTCATAAAAACAGTGAAATTCACCCAAAATGCTTCTTCTGCTTTAGTCTCTGACAGATTTTAATTCTGATGGTTTTGTATGATTCATCAAAACACTGTTCACAATTCTTCATCACGAAATTTTGAATTTTGGGGAAAATGTACATTTTTTGTGGTGAAACAGTGGAATTCCGGTCAGGTGGCAGTGTCACGCAGACACAGCGGGGACCACCACCTCTTCCTCCTGTGCAGGGAAAAGAGGCTGTTGGTAACCATACACACAAGAGAAAGGAGATAGCCCAGTAGATGACCAAAAACTGACAGTTATGGATTTTGACACTATCTCACTTGGTATGTTGTCATAAATTGTGGATAATGCTAAAATTACGACTTGTCTCTTTGATCCATTACCAACTAAAATGTTTAAGGCCCTGTGGTCTTCATGTGGACCCAGTATGCTGGAAATTATTAACCTACGCCTCTCCCCAGCACTGTACAAACTCTCTTGTCCCGAGCATGAAGCTGTGGAAGTACATTCAGGACTGTCTGGCGCAGGTATTATAAGATCATCTTCTCCAGTGCCGTTTTTTTTTTGTTGACCAGTCAAATGGTGCATTGACTACAGAGCACTAAATTGAATCACTGTAAAGGATAAATATTCTTTGCCTCTCATCAGCTCTGTTTCTGCCCTTCTCCACTGTGCCACGATCTTTTCAAAACTAGGCCTCCGGAATGCTTATGATCTTGTCCACATCAGGGAGGGGCGAATGGAAAACAGCCTCCAACACACCACTGGGCCATGAACCTGTAGATACTAAGGCACTCATCTTTAAAAAAAAAAAAAAGTGAAAAAAGCCTTTATTCAAATTAACATATTTAAAAAGCAAATACTTCGCCGCATTTCGGCGTCAAGCCTTCTTCAGGAAGTGAACAAACTGAACTGAGTCAAGTCAGGTTTTAACATCATGTGAGTCTAGCAGTAGGTGCAAGCATTTAACCCATCAATGAGTCAGTGGCAGTCACAATCAGTGGCAAACTTTGTAAAAACCACAGATGGACAGCAGGGGGCCTCGTCCCCACCCAGTAAAGGAGAAGTCCACTGACATAAAACATTGATACAAAGAGAAATAAATCAACCAACACACATACAATATATCTACTAAAGAAATAAATATAACAATCTTTAAAGGAAATGGCAGAATTCTAGATCTTCATTAAGACCTGGGTAATGGGTCACCCTCAACTTAAAGAGTCAAAAAACTCTCTCGCTGATTTAGTAGTTTTATCCTATTGCCTCCACGTATAGAATGTGGTATATGGTCAATACCTGTAGCTCTCAGAACAGAAGGGTTACTGTTATGTTTTTTCTTTAAAATGGCGAGCCATTGGATAGTTGTCATTTTTTGTTCTTATTGCACACTTATGCTCAGACACTAAACTAAGACGAATGGCTCTTGAAATATCACGGAAGACTCCAAAATATTCCACATTTTGAAAAAATTACTTGTAAAAGCTTCTGACTGACTAATTGGCATAATTTGGAGTTAACTGGGGAACCTTTGGTTGTATTTAAAGGCCTGTGTGAAGAACAAGTACCTTCTTGCACTTACAAGCAAGGAAAAAAGGGTTATTTCAAAACCAAGGTTTAAGTCTTTTGGATTACACTACACAGTGCCTATGAGTATGTATGAGTGCATGCATGCATGGTGTTTATAGTTGAGAAAGAATAAAGTGATGAGGAATATACTGCAATGGATACTGAACAGAGACCAAACTGATGGTTGACTCAGCAGTGAACATAATGTGGTGTATGCGTGTCATAAAGTAAAATTTTTAATTTCACTGCCCTTTTAAGTACTCAATTTGTCAAGGTTGTATGAAAATAAATGAATGGACATCTAATTTAGCTGAGCAAATATATTTATTTATTTAGAGAGGCACAGTATAATATAATGCAATTTGTATGTAGTAAACATAAATGAAAACTTTATTAGTATAGTAAATTACCCAAGCTATGAACAGAACAAAAGTGTGTGTGTGTGTGTGTGTGTGTGTGTGTGTGTGTGTGTGTGTGTGTGTGTGTGTGTAAAAAGGTAATATATTTATATCTGAAATCAACTTTCATGAAATAATACATCATGTTCAAAATGTTCAAAAATTAAAAAAAAAATTCTAAAGCAACAAAAAAACATTGTAAACCATCATTGAGATGTGGACACTGTAAAAGTGATTATTTTTGCTGGGTTTTTATTTTCGCTTTGTTCGCTATGAAGAGAAAACCGCTATATAAAAACAGTGAAAATTACTTTCTCTATATGTTATAATGGACAAAAGTTTAAAACAGCTAAAATAAAAACCTACAAGCCAGTCCTTTTACGTAAGAATGCTAAAATTTCAACCCACAGAAATTTCCACTTTTACAATATCATGATAGCAAAAACCATATGTGCATCCATGATAGCATATAGCACAGTGGAGTGGACACACACGGAGCGGACACACAGACAGAGATTTCTGGAATTTATAGATAGATTATGGAAGGATAGAACGCTCTCCAGAGTGGATTGAAACAAATACGCTGGAGTCATTTCTGTGTGTAGACAGTGAATCCTTGTCTTTTGGGAAACAGTCTAGTAACATTAACCGCCAGTGGGAGGCAGCATTGGTATGTCCTGTCGCTGTAAACGTGTCTGTGAAGCGCAGAAGAAGAGCACAGTGGACACACACGGATACACGCACAGAGATGTCTGGAATTTATAGATAGATGTAAGCCCGTAAATACAGCCAAGGGTTCTTCAGTTACTCCCGAATTATGCTAACAAATCATTTAGTTGCCTTTAAAAGTAATTCAATTAATTTCGGGAATACTCTATGCTGCTTAAAGATGCAGTTATCTTGTTGTATGCGAACCACTGACACTCTGACAGTGAAAAAAAATTTCTTGTTGCTGTTATTTTTAAATAACTTTTTTGGAAATAAAGCAGACATTATAATTGACTGAACAAACATATGGCCTTATCTTACACCTGGCACAAAGCATAACACACGTGTCATTGCTCGTTTCCAACAAATCTGATGCCTTTATCATTTTTATGCCCAGTGCCCAAATTGTTTAAATAGCAAGTGTACTTACACTCATCTGTGCGCCATTGGGCATCTTTGTCTTCAAATGAGGTGTAGTCAGGTACGGTTTTGGCGCAATGCTGTCTTGAGGCAATACTAAGCCATTGTGCCATAGACTACCAAAAACCTGGTCTAAAGTCGAGCACAGAGTTTTTCTGCTATTTATATGGTGCAATGTTCAGATACACCTTACAAAGGTGGGTTCATAACATGGGTACACACAGGAATGCACGTTTGTGCTCATATTCCTTCTCTTCAGTCAGCAAACTAAAGCAACACTGAATTGAAAACAAAAATTGAAAATTAAATAAAAGTCAAAACTAATGGAAAAGAAAACTCTGGCATGTACTATATTTTTACGCTGGGTTTCTTCCTCCCCAGGTTGGCAGGCAGGGAGCACCAAGACGGGGCTGGCCACAGGATCATCCCCAGTCTATTATCCCAGCTGTCCGTACTTGATGGGATATAGAGGAGATAGGGTGGAAGGAGATGGAGGAGGAAGTGTTTTGCATGAACGAGGCATTCAACTGCTTCACCTCACGGAGCTGAGGTGGATGATACGTCTGTAAATGATCTTCTGCATGCTTTGTGCAAAAATCCATTCTCTTGCTAGAAAACCTCACACTTCTGTCACAATCTACTTTTGGCTTCTCCCAGTTTCAACTCTGGGTCGCCACAGCAGATCCCACATGGATCTGCATGTAGATTTGTCACAAATTTTACGCCGGATGCCCTTCCTGACACAACTCCACATTACATGGAGAATGGACAGGGGTTCGAACCTTCCGCATGGAAAGCGGTAGCACTAACTGCTAGGCCACCACTTCTGTCACTTGAGTCCGCCATCTAAATTGTAATGCACCACATTCAAGCACACAGCACTGAAAAAGGAAATGACAGATGACAATTCATGTTACACCCAAAACACGTCCATAAATAATTGACTCAATACTACCCCTTTGCATCCTCCGCCTTTCTTTCTTTGCTCTCAGATTTTGCGCTGTGTAAATAGCGAGGGAGTTGGATATTCCACAACTGCAGCGGCACGATGCACTTTAGGCCGGGTGGTATAGATCACCACGATAAGGCGAATATTGTTTGATAAAACTGAATATGTGCAGTTGGGGAAAATTGAGTTTGAAAGTTTTTTGTCAAGGCACATGTTTTATGGGACCTTTTCTAGGGCCCCAGACTACCCTACGTCTAAGGCAGTTGCCTGCTGGGATTAAGGACAAAGTCTGCTTATGGACAAGAAAGATGGACAACTAAACGCAGGAAAGGTGAGTCACACCGGACGACAAACTGGAGTTTTTTAGACAAGAGAGAATGAATGAGGTGACAGAAAACCCTACAACTACTTTAATTGTGTCGCTCACACACACACACACACACACACACACATGCAGTGTGTCTTAGTGTCAAAGCTCTGTGCAGAAAGAAGGGAGTAATGAATTAGTAGATGTTGTTAAGCTGAATTCTCTTTGCCCAGCAACTGACCAATATGCACACACACACACCGCACAGGAACACACACACACACACACACAAACTTGCAGTGCCTCATATCATTTATGATTATTCTGTATTGCTCTGTTCTTCCCTTCACTAATTCATTCATACAGTATGTATGTCATCACTCCATTTTAAGGAATGTAGTCAATGTCTGATTACATTTTGTGGCGTTATTTGTCGATGGTTATTGGTGTTGTGGCGTCATGTCGTCATTCTGTCAACTTCTGGTCTGAGGGATTAAACCAGTGCTACAAAGGAAAAGACAAAAACCTCTTGGTCTTTTGTCACTCGGGCACAAACGCTTCGCCTTTCAGCGTCCTTTGATGTGCATCCCACAGTTCCACCGAGTTCACTCTGACCTCACGATTGTGTGCGTGTGTTTGGGTACACGAGTTTGTGCTGTCATTTTCTGTGTTTGAATGTCGTATTTGCGAGCTTTGTGTGTACGTGTCAGCAGTCAGTGTGGCTCCAGACTCTCATGCGTCAGAGGGCCTTTCTCTCTCAGTGGCCCCTGAGCAAACATATTAAGAAGTACCTTATCACTGCTTATACAGCAAGGACCGCACACACTTATACACACTACATTCACAAAAAAGATCGCTTTGACTCCAAGCATACAAAGCCCAACGCCAAACTCCCCAAATGTCACAGATCCATCGTGGAGGAAGAGGCGGGGCCGGAGAACATTTCTGACCTTCCATTGGTTTACGCTGAGCTACCACTCATACAAAATCTTGTTTATAAAAGCAAGATAGTCCAGGTCCTTCAGGAAGAGCAACGTCCGGACGGAGCTGAAACACACTTGACAAGCCTTCTTCAAGAGGCGCATCAATGGAAAATTAATGGACATGAAGGACAACAAAGATTTTATTTTAAAAAAGCTATTTAACTGACAAAGCGAGGAGGTAAATTAGACGAATACCAACTATATTGGTTGAATAGTTAACATTAAAAAAAAGGTTTTCTGAATCAAAAGTAGTAGGACAAAAATGATAAAAAAGATACTTTGAGGCATCTAAAAAACCTGATTGAGACTTTCTGCTTCCCAAAGCTATAATGGAGATAGACAGAGCAGCTTAAAAAATATTCCTTCACATCTGGAAGATCTTGAAAATTGCCTGGAACATTGGAAAGCCTATAGATAACAACTTTAAAAAAACGAAACACATTTGATGAAATTGGACAGATGCATTTACAAGGGTTGTAAGAACAGGGCCTAGACGCACAGCTCAAAACCTCTAGTTACATTAGGTGTGCACTTCACAAACAACAATGTATAAAAGAGCTGGACAAGTGTTGACAATGAAGACCATCATCATTATCCTGGTGATTCTTGGGAGCAAAGTGGAAGCAGCAGTCACTGAGAGAGGTAAGAGGCTGAATGAGAAGACAATCTGCTAACCTTATAAGAAGAATAAAGCAATTAAACAATGTAGTCTGAGCATACCTGGTTTTACCTGGTCTGAGAGAATCTGATGCTGTTTAAACTGATAACTGAAGATGTATCCTCACCTTGGTAGCACCTCAACCAGCAATAGCTGGTCAGAGAAAGACCAATAGCCCTCGATGATGAAAATATCTTCTTGAGCTCATTCAGATTGATGATCGCTGAATGGAAATGATTTGAAAAGCTAATTGAAGGTTTGTTACACTATTTTGATGGACATCATTTGGGTTGTTTAATTGGAATTAGTCTTGTGATGATGCAGAGCAGGTATCTCATAAAGATTTGCGCTACTTGGGTTTGATTCCCGGTCATGCTACATGTCTGTGTCCTTGGACAAGACACTTCATTAACATTGACCCAGTCCATCCAGCTGTAAATGGGTAACAGCCTTGGCTGGGGAAGTAACCTTCAATGGGCTGGTGTCCCGTCCCGGTGGAGTTGTAGACTCTCACCTGTTTCACACTATGGAATCAGAATATAAGCACCAGCACAAATGGGCTTCAGAGCCTACATAGGACTTCATTCTCCTTCATCTCATGATGATGGGAAGTTTTCAATAGCACACTAGTTGATTACAGCCTTAAAGCAAACTTTGTTAGTGTAAAGGTTTGAGATGTGGTATTGTGACTGGAGTTTTGATAGCATTTAGGCAAAAGACCCAAATCTTATTAACAGCGAGAATAAAGTCTCACAATTTAGCGCCGTGTTTTCATCATGGACAGACATATTTTCTCTTACATGCTTTACAAATGACAGATATAGTTCAAATAAGATTAGGACAACTTTCAACTGTTCACTCGAAGCATTTTCAGAAAAAAATCATAAATCTAAGAATCTGTATGTTCCTCCTAAAGGTAACACATCTTTATGCAGAATATTACAGTGGTTAAATTTTAAGCTTACTTTTCCCCTTTAATGATCACACATTTTTCTACAAAATGTAATTTGTTCTTTTGTGGGTGTTAAATCATAAATTTGATGTCATTCAGCAGATGAGGAGTGATGAATGCTGCTAAAGCTTGAATCATCACAAGATAAAATCTTGAAGCAGACAAATTTTTCTTTTGGGCATACAATAAATGTACATTCAACAAAAATATAAACGCTTTTCCCCATTTTTCACAAGTTGAAGTAAAAGATCTAAGACATCCTCTGTGCACACAGAAGCTTACTTTCCCTTGAATTTTGTTAACAAATGTGGTGAAATAGCAAGCACTTCACCTTTATCAAGATAATCCATCCACCTAACAGGTGTTGCATATCAAAAGATGCTGATTAAAATGCATGATTATTGCACAGATGTGCCTTGGACTGGTCAAAATAAAAGACCACACTAAAATGTATAGTTGATGTTGGAAAAAAGCC
>OMMV01174590.1:0-10653 GCA_900302635.1 Chatrabus melanurus | reverse complement strand
TGCACACAGCTCTAAATTTCCTACATTTTACTCTTGAAACTCCAATGAGGCACTGATGTGTTTTTAGCCTGAAGAACTCACTGCAGTGTGTATTTAGCCGAGCCACACTCACAATAACAACTCGTTATCCTCACAACCATAGGCTGTGTGAGAGGAAGACATCACACTCTGCTTAAATTAGAAGCAGCTTGCTGTGTGCTTTAGGTGGATGTTAAAAAAAGACGTGAGGCTTACAGTACCTAAAGCCTCACATCTACACTTATCGATGTTCATGTTATCATGCCATTATAAAAAATAGGGTATAGTTTAGGTTGGAGCGTCTTTGACAGGATTACAGATCCTGCATTCCTCTGTGTGTTGAACGGTCGAAATCTCCTGTTTGATGTTGACAACAGGAAGTCCGCCTGACAAAATTTGTACAAATCCGACACTTCAACAGTTGCACCGGTCTTGTGGCGTCTGTCAGACCTTTTTTTTCTTTCAGGCTCGTGTAAAACTTTATTCACGCTGCTTCTTCAGCGGGTGGACACAAGACATCAACATTAATGAAAATGCATCACAATTATGGGAAATATGCTCAACCTTTCCATCCTCATGTTACATCATCTCTTATGGGAAGTACACACACAAAGGGTTTTCATCTGCCACACAGACAAGCTGTTTGGTAAAGCAAGCGGTGGCCAATAGAATGAAAGGTTAAAGCCCCATTCTCACTTTCACGGATAAGAATGCTAGATGTTCATGGTCTGAGATCTTGTTGGAAAACTTGAGAGCAGAGATCACCAACCCTGTTCCTGGAGACTACCTTGCACGTTTTCCATGTTTGTCCATGTGAAGTTTGGCATTTCCTAGCTCTGATTGGCTGAGCACACCTGACTTACTTAATTAGCAGTGGGTGGAGCAGGGAGAGTTGGAAAACACGCAAGGGTAGGTGCTCTCCAGGAGCAGGGTTGGTCTCCGTGGTAAACTGGGATGTTCCATCATTGTGCCATGTTCTTGCTTTAATGATGGCCAAATTTTCAATGTGTTCAAATTTTTTTTTCTGTCAAAATCTTTGATATTCTTTGATAATCCCTTGGATTTCCATGGCGCCTGTAACATTGTCTTACATGCCATTACTTCACCGAGAGGTTTTCCGTCGGTGCCACAGTTCTGGTAAAGTTACTACTGTGGGCACGCGACTGTTGTTTTTACATGCATTTGTGGGCAACCATGATCTTCACATGTGAGTTTCTGAGATGTGCATCTGTGAACGTGAGAACGGGCCTTAATGCTTTATTCATTCATTCATTTTCTGACGCTTATCCGGGTCACAGTGGCTTTATTCACATGTTGGCATGTACACAAGGCGTGATCTCCCTCGTTCATCAGCAGATAAGCACAGGTGCCTACAGAGAACAGTGGGTGCTTCCACATCAGTGTCTGTCTTATTACACTTCAACATTGCTGTGTTATAAACGTATGTGATGATAATAACAATAATAATTTATTCTTTACTCACCCCCAAAAGGAAATTCATCTCTTCATTTAACCCATCCTCATTACAGACATTTAGACACAATCTGGCCACCAGGGGCAGTGGGTGGCCACTGAGTAGCACCTGGGGACCAAATCCAGATCTTTACATGCTGCTATGGTAACAGGCCGCGTAAAGAGCACAAATCTAATGAGCATGTTTTGAAGGTAGGTGGTAGGTGCCTGGAGGAAACCCATGCAAACTCCACACAGAGAGGAACTGGAGGCATTGGAAGAACTGAACCCGGGGCCTTCTTGCTTTGAGGCAAGAATGCTAACCAGTGTTCCACAGTGCCACCTAATGGGGTGGGGCTGCAGTGTGTTTCTTCATCCTGTCAAAGACCCCTACTGTGCAGTTGTTGAGTTGACCAACATTGAAGTTACCCAAGTGAGATATGTGAGACACGCCGGAAGAATGTGAAGATATGCTGTAATATTAACTGTAAATTGAAATGAAGACTAACTTTTGGACTGTCACATGAACAAGGATCGGTCAGTAAAGTGAGCGGGACGATGGATTTCAGCAGTATTTCGCCTAATCTCGAGATTCCGTGCGCGTTGCATTTGAGGCGGGTCACCTCTGTCTTATTACCCTCAGGCAGGTATAGTAGCTGAAATCCTGAGCCATCATACATGCTCACTTTCAGTTTGAGTCTGCATACAAACAGCAATACGTGTTCGGATGTGAGCACATTTTTATTTACTTGTTTTAATTGAATAAACATCGGTGCACCTCCAGACATTTGTTGTCAGTCTCCGTCTGTGCTTCTGAAATAACTGATTTACAGGAAAAAACAAAATAAAAAAAAACAAAACGAAAGACGCAGAGCAGAAAAGGCAGGAATGAAACAAACAAGGGAGGAAGACAGGAAGAATGCAAGGAGGAAGCAAGGGAAGGAAGAAGAAAAGGAGGATGAAATGATGGAAGAAACAGAAAAAAGGGAATGATGTAAGAAGGGAATAAAGAAGGATTTGCAATGGATGCCAAAGCATGGCAAGAAAATCCCTTATTTTATAATAAATCATGTTTTAATGATCGAGGTATCGTGAGGGCTGCATATCTGAGGATTTGTCTCAGAGTTATTTCATAACTGCAAATGTTCTAATTTACAACACGAGGTAATACGTAGTACCTGTGGGCATGAAGACAGTAATGGCTTCGGAAATCTAACATTTGACCCCAGTGACACTGACCTTCACCCAAATGACTGACCTCTGGATGACCGACCTCTGGATGACCTTGTGAGGGTAATTCTGTAATCCACCTAAGTGTGTGCCACAATTGGTCTAAATTAGGTTGAAAATAAACTTCCTTGACCTTGACCAAAATTAATATTTTTTTAACAGCAATTCCAGGGCCAACCTTCATTGACGTACCAACTTTGGTAGAAATCAGCAAAAGGACCTGGGAGGAGTCGACCAACAAACAGACAGGTAGACATGACTTTGACCCCAATGATAGGCCTTTGGCAAATTTGACTTTGCTGGGCAATTCCGGAACACACCCCCATGTGTGTGCCAAGTTTGATGCAAATCGGAGTGAAAAACTTTAATTTTTGACCCCAGTGACCTTGACCCCAATGATTGACCTTTGGTAAAACTGTTGTTGCCTGGGCAATTCCAGAATCCACCTATATATGTGTGCCAAAGTTTGGTGAACAACAGAGTGAAAATCTTTTTGACCTTTGACTCCAATGACATTGACCTTCACCCAAATGACTGACCTCTGGCTGACCTTGTGAGGGTAATTCTGTAATCCACCTAAGTGTGTGCCTCATTTGGTCTAAATCGGGTTGAAAATTAAATTCCTTGACTTTGGCCAAAATGAATTTTTTTAACAGCAATTCCAGGGCCAACCTTCATTGACGTATCAACTTTGGTAGAAATCAGCAAAAGGACCATGGATAAGTAGACCAACAAATGGACAGAAATGCTGGGCAATTCTGGAACACAAGCCCATATGTGTGCCAAGTTTGATGCGAATCGGAGTGAAAAACTTTAATTTTTGAGCCCAGTGACCTTGACCCCAATGATTGACCTTTGGTAAGTCTGTTGTTGCCTGGGCAATTCCAGAATCCACCTACATATGTGTGCCATAGTTTGGTGGACATCAGAGTGAAAATATTTTTGACCTTTGATGACTCCAATGACCTTGACTGTGACACACAACAAATTTGGTGGAAATTGGCTCAAACACCTCAGAAGAGTAGTGGAACAAACAAACACACACACAAGCAAATAAACATTTCACAAATGATAGTATGATACAGTGTTTATATCAGCATGCATGCTGTGCACACGTAACAGACACATCATTCAGCCTCTGATGCTTTTAATTTGAATTTATTCTCAAACCCGGTGGGGGAATTCTTCATGCTGGTGCCGTTACATCACCATTAAAATGTGTAGGTCCTAAGCTCGCTGAATTTGACTGTTTGATATATCCAGACGCTCATAATCTCCTCTTTCATGTTCAAATTGAGCGCCTTGCAGTCGAGCAAAGCTGGTCTCAATAATCATGAGTCTAATGACCCAGCGCAGAGTGCTACACGCGCCCTGCGTGCCGAGTCAGCTCCGAGTTTAAGGGATAATGAGGAATCTGTGTTCCCTATTCCAGTTCTGTTTGTACAGATGCTTCAAGTTTTCCGTGGTGTATTAATTAATTTTCTACTGAAGGCATAACGAGAGAAGTGGCTGGCAAACAGGAACATTTGAAACTGTGATTGTTTAACTACACACACCCATTTGTTTCAGTGTCACTGAAACAGAGGAATTATCCAAATTTACACTTTGGGAATTTTATAATTATTGGAATAACAGTGATTAAAATGTGAGAGATATTACCCTGCTACTTACATATAATCAAGGGGCACATGGATTTTTCGAGTCAACACGACAGGAACCGCAGGGATTGAACCTGCCACATATCAAAAATGGGTTCAAATTGAAGAGACCCAAAGAGAGAGAGAGAGAGAGAGAGAACATCAGCGTGATGCATCAAACTTTAAATATTAATTTAGAAAAAAACCTTTCAGCTGGGTAAACTGACACACTCTTTTTTTTTTTAAATGGGTCTCTTTTCATAGACTTCATAGTTTACTAGAAAGTGCCCATGCATTGAGAAATAATAAAGTGATGAGGTTTACACTGCAAAGGATACTGCCAGAGACCAATCTGATGTACACTTGAAATTGTAGGAACTTCCAATTTTTTTTCTGAGCCTATGCCTACCTATAGGCGGAATATTGTGGTCAGTGACTACATGTCAGTGGGTATTCTGAGTAAATGTATTCTCACAATTATCTTGTCAGCACCTCCTGGTACACTACGTTACTTATCCACTTTTACAGTAACATAATATGTTACTTAATACATAATATGCGTGGACAGTGAGTCTTTGTCTTTTGGGAAAAGCAGCGGTGTGTCCTGTCGCTGTGAATGTGTCTGTGAAGCGCAGAAGAAGAGTACACATTGGACCGGACACACACACACCACCTCTCTCCCTCTCTCTCTGTCAATTTTTTCAAAGAAATGACATCTGCATGGGTCCCCCATTATGCGTGGAAAGTTTTGTGGAAATCTATCCAGCGGTGGCCGAGAAATAAGACGGACATACAAACAGACATCCTTGCAGCGCTATCTGGTAAGATACTCACAACACAAATATTTTATTTTCCTAAGACTTGAGCAAAGACGAGAAGAGTTGAATTGGATCTGATTACCATACAATACCATACCAGCTTGATTTATAAAGCACTTTAAAACAACCACATGGACCAAAGCGCTATACAAAAGAATAATTAAAACATATAAGCATAAACAACAACCATAAAATAAAACAAATAAAATGAAATAAAAGTAAAATAATTATGAAACAGAAATAAACTGGGGCGTAAGAAATCCTGTCCCAGGTCAGACCTTGGTTAGTTGGAACCTAGTTGGCTTTAGTAGGGGAACTATGAC
The DNA here is from genome assembly GCA_900302635.1 of Chatrabus melanurus. Taxonomy (NCBI): domain Eukaryota; kingdom Metazoa; phylum Chordata; class Actinopteri; order Batrachoidiformes; family Batrachoididae; genus Chatrabus; species Chatrabus melanurus. The sequence goes on along the minus strand of OMMV01174590.1, from coordinate 5,175 downwards.
CCCCCCTCCCACAGAACTAAACCAAATCAAACTTTTTTTTTTTTTTTTTAGGTTCCTTAGATGAGCCCAACAGCCACAATGTTCTCAAAAATAAAATCTGGCCTCGAAGCAGATATTCAAGATGGCGTCCAAAATGGCTTCCTAATTATTATTTTTTTTTTAAACACATTAAAAAGACAGAAAGACTAATTTTAAAAAATTCCATGAAAAGAAAGATTCAGGTCACAATAAATACATTTGTGCCTAAATAATTTCATTCATGAGTTTAAATTCAAAATGGCATCCAAAATGGCTGCCAAATGACAATTTTCCACCACAGAGATGAAAAAGACTAAAGCAGACATCGTTATTCACTGAAGCAGCTGGTAACGAGTCGCTCCGGCCACAATCTTGCTCAGGGTATTGAATGAAGTTACACAATGTAAACAAAGCAAACTGTTTACAGTTTACACAAAAGTCTGGGGAGGGTTTCAGTGGGTTGTCCGGTCTAGTACCTAAGGACAATTCTATAGTGGAATGTAATTCCTTTTCCAACAAATTCCCATTCAGCGTAAATAAATGGGGTACAGGTCATTATTCCGAAGGTCCATTGGTCTGAAAATTAGGCCGAAGTCAATTCTATAGATTTTAGCGCTGCAGGCCCATAGAATGATACCAAAGGGTTAGGCTTGGGCTTGGGGTTAGGGTTATAAACATTTTTAACACTTTTCAGACCAGTGGGCCTACAATCCAGTATGGCCATTTATTTATGCTGGATGCGATTTTGTCGGTAACGGAATTCCATTCCACAGGAGAATTGCCCCTAAGTACTGAAGGATTCAGAATCATAACAACGCCACTGCCATTGCCTGGGTGATAACATAGGCAACTGATACTTTGGAGCCATCATAGCAATAAATATTCAATCTCAATGCACAAGAACACAGCTATCAAAATCACTTATTCAATGTGGAGTTATTTAAAGACAAGGCTACTGGATTCCATTTACAATAACCAACATCAACCCAGAAAATACTGCCGAAACGAGCTCGATGTCCGCTCTTGTCTTTTTCCATCTCTGTTTTCCACTAAAATGTCCCTAAAATGCAGCATAGTAACAAACAATAGAATTAATAACAGATCATATTTAGGCGGCCATTTTGGACGCCATCTTGAATATCTGGCTCAAGGCCAGTTTTTATTTTTGGGAACATCCCCAATGTGTTCTGAACCTAAAAAAGTTGGTTTGGTTTAATTCTCTTTTGGGGGGGATGGGGGTGGTCCTTGGTTTACTAGTACTTTTAAACACTTTGACTCTAGAATGCACGACAAACAACTTGGTTGATGCATTGCTAACTGATAAAGGATGGGGCAGAAACCTCATATGTGAAACACGCAGCATCCATTTGTTTTCTAGGACTTTAATAGGCTGCTTTCAGCGTAAGTGTGAGCATATCATCAGCTCTTGCATCAGTCATGAGTCCATAAAGTAAAAGGCAACATCATGTAAGACTGTGCAAGGGATACTTTTCCAAGATGCTATTCACTTATTCATGTATTGACAAGCCCGAGAGTTAATTTAGTCTTTTCTTCCCACAACATCATCCATCTTGAGAGAGTTGTAATGATTACTTTCCCCCGAAGGATTCCTGTTATGTATCTTCCAGTGTACTAAAAGGAGTATAATTTGTTTACCAAGTCAATGTCACACACATAACATATATAACATCATTAATTCTTCCTCTGCCGTCCTACAGGGACTGTTATTGTAAATAATAATGTAGTCTCAGTCTACATTCTCAAATCCTGCTAAAGGAAAGAAAAGGACGTTTTCAGCATAGGTCTTCTCAGTCAACCACATATTGAGTAAGTTGCCCGATCGAGTCCATCTCCTCTGCTCTGCTCGCACCATTAACTACTGATTATGCAAACATCATCCCCGAAATCGAATAATGTACTAGTACGCCACAAAATAGACAGCCTTAAGAACGTACCAGAGTATTTTAGACCTAAATATGGACATTTGTTTATACCCAGTTACACAGAAATTGCTTCATTAACATTTCTGTAAGGTTTGTGAGTATGATGCAGTGGCTATCTAATCGAATCAAATCAAATCTAATCTAATCTGATTTTGAACAAATTTGGCAGGTACACTGGGCCTAATACCATGATCAATAGGGGCCACAAATTAAGACAACACGAGCAAATGCAGAAAACATTTACAAATATAATATATATATACAGTACTGTGCAAAAGTTTTAGACACCCCATTAAAACAAACAAATGTCCCCAGGCAACATCGTCAACAGAAAATCATGTGAAATCCCCACCCCAATAAAAAAATGCAACATAAATAAAATATGAGATTATTACATTTTCTTTTTTCATTAAAGTAATCAATCAAGTACTAATTTATAAACCTCATTTTAAAAAGAAGCAAAAACACAAAAAATGTGATTTTCTTGTCGCTGTACTGCTGAGTACTTGACAACACAAAGACAGTTGCTGATGATCAATCAATAATAAAATAATTCAAAAAAACTAAAACAAACCTGATTTAACACAGCCTGATTTTCTTATAAATTTGAAGAGACACCCTCAAACAAATTGTCATTTTATTTATTTATTTATTTTATTTTTAAAGGTGAGATGTAGTCAGACATTTTACATATTCATTCATAAATATGAACTATTTAACAGCTTCTGTTTATTTAAAAGAAAAATATTTAGAAACATTTACTATGCCTAAAACTTTTGCACAGTACTGTATACACACACACATATATACATATATATATATACACACACACAACAACAACAACAACAACAACAGGTAGTTACATTAAAAAATGTCATGCAAATTGAAAAATGCATGCAAACATACAGAATACAAATGTAACCTACAGCACATGTAACGATTTAATTTGACGTGTCTGCTGCAAATTCACTCACAGAAACACTTTGTAAAGTTTCACAATACAACAGTATTGTGAGTACTGACAACAAGTAAGTACTGACAACACAAATGGACATTAACTGACTTCTGCTCTTCAGTGCATTGCAAATAAAATAAAATGTGAAAACATAGCCAGCGAAAGAGTAAAATCATGAACAATGCAAATCAATAAACTTGCTCAGCTCTGCTGACCAGGTAGATTTAAAGATAATTGAATGCATTGAATGGTCCATCAGTAAAAAGTCCCCCAGGTAGAAACCGCCATTTGTGTTGAGTATTTTTATTTTTTTGTGTTGTTACTACTTCCATTGTGTTGTGAAGCTTTGCAAATTGTTTCTATGCTTGGGAGCGTTGTGTAAATTTGCAGCAGACATGTTATCAAATCAAATTGTCGTATGTGCTGCAGGTTATATTTGTTTGTGTTCTCTGTGTTTGCAAGTGTTGTTTTTTTAATTTGCAAGACTTTTATGATACAACACATCATAAAACACATCAACAAATAAAACACAAAGAATGCACACAGAACCATATTTGATGTATCACAGAATCGCAAAGAATTTAATCGCATGAATTTTCAAATCTAACCATGGTGGTGCATGTGGTCAGTACGCTTGCTTCCCAAAGGTCCCCAGATCATGGTTCTACACCTGTGCGCCATTGTACAAGCCCCAATCAGAAAACGTTGGGACAGAATGGAAAATGCAAATTAAAAAAAACAAAAAAGCCAACAAAAAAAAAAACCCTGCAGTGATTCTTACATTTACATCTCACTTCTTTTTTCACATCCACTTAAAGAACACAGCAAACTTCTAATTTAAGCAGTGTGTTGGCTTCCTCTCACACAGCCTATGGTTGAGAGGACAATGCGTTCTTATTGTGAGTTTAGCTCGGCTAAATACACACTGCAGTGAGTTCTTCCTCATTGGAGTTTCAATAGCAAAAATGTAGGAAATTTAGAACTGTTTGCATGTGGGTGCACTCTGTGTGTGTGTGTGTGTGTGTGTGTGTGTGTGTGTGTGTGTGTGTGTGTGTCTATATAGAATTATATATTGCACACCTGAAATGTAGGAATGGATGTATATTAAATGAAATTAAGTTGATCACACAACACATGAAATTTCTTGGGTTCATTCTGTCTGCAATGAAACAGAAGTCAAAGTAAGTGTAAGAATCACTGCAGACTTCTTTTTTTTTATTTGCTTTATCCATTCCGTTCCAACTGTTTCTGATTTGGGGTTGTACATGTACATCCAGAGTTGCATCAGGAATGGCATCTGACGTAAATTTGTCAAATTATCATGCAGAGCCACATTTTGCCGAGTGGTATGCCTGCTCGGGAGGACTAAGGTTTTTATCCTAAATGTACTATGGAAATCAAATAATTATTATGATTATTACCCTCTCACCAGACAATGTAGACATCCACATCTTTTTGAAAAAAAGAATTTCAAGTTATAAACTCAGGTCTAATTTGTCTATTTTCTGTCTTATTTTAATTACTTTTTATGATGTTGAGAAAGGCTATTTTTTTTATTCATTAGTACTGTTCACATTGCAATTTAATATAACAATTAAGTATTTTATTTTAAAATATTTTTAACCATCGGACACCTTGTTTTCATTCAAGACCATGAGCAATGCCTTCTCGTTTTCATTGTTCGTTGAGATGACTGAGATTTTTTTTAAAAAAAGAAAGCAAAATGATATTTGTCTCCACTTTTTTGCTGATCCCAAAAATGATCCAACCTGTGACTAAAAACTGTCATCCCATCGGAACTGTGAACAGAGTGTGAAGTGTGACTATTGACTAATCAATGTCATTTAAGTAGATCTAAAATGCTCTATTTAAGCTTAATGTTTGGTAAGTATCAATGTTATCTAATATATAAGGCTGACCGTGCGTGAGTGCGTGTGTGCTCGCTATGCACAGCCACAGTAATTAAGCAATCAAGACCAAACTTGCTATGGTGACTGGGGGGCACCAAGGGGGAGGTCACTGCGGCCCTTAGGTTTCACGAATCGGTCACTGGTGCCCACAGTGACCATAGCAAGTTTGGTCTTGATTGCTTAATTACTGTGGCTGAATGGACTTTATTTATTTTATTTTTTTGGAATTCTGACATTAAAGACATTAATTATCTGATGTTAACTTTAAAAGTCAAAGTTCTGTTATAACGTGTCATAAAGCGACAATGCCTTTGATGTTATCCAGGATCTCCAGCAGATGAGTTGTCAG
>OMMV01174589.1:0-17394 GCA_900302635.1 Chatrabus melanurus | reverse complement strand
AGATTATTACTTTTTCTTTTTCATTAAAGTAACCAATCAATTACTAATTTACAAACCTCATTTTAAAAAGAAACAAAAACACAAACACAAAAAAAATTGATTTCCTTGTGGCTGTTGTACTTGACAACACAAAGACAGTTGCTGATGATCAATAAATAATAAAATTATTTTTAAAAACCTGATTTAACACAGCCTGATTTTCTTATAAATTTGAAGAGACACCCTCAAACAAATTAGTAATTGCTTTTCGGTCATTTTATCACCTAAAAGCAATTATTAATTATTTTTAAAGGTGAGATGTAGCCAGACATTTTACATATTTATTCATAAATATGAACTATTTAACAACTTTCTCTTTATTTAAAAAAATTAGATACACTTAATATGCCTAAAACTTTTGCATTGTACATTTTTTTAAAGTCTTTGATTTTCAATTTTGTAATAGTTTAAAATTACTTTAAGAAGAAGAAGAAAAAAGTATTAAAACAAAGCCATGGGATTTAAATTAAGATAAGAGATAAGACTTTATTAATCCCACAATGGGGAAATTCAGTATTGCAACAGCTCCACATACAGGACAGATGAAAATTACGCACTATTCTTCATTTATCTGACCTAGATTAACATAATATACATACAGAAATACTTCAACTTAGTCATATGTGTTGATCAATATTGTTATTAAAGTTCTGGGTGGGCCCCAGACGATTTTCAGCTTTCAAACTGGGACCCGACGTTTTTGTTTGGGAATGGCTGACTTAGAGTTTTACATGCGTATAAGAAAAAATAAATAGGTTTTTTCTGCCCCCATTAATGTGCACAGAGCAGTAAGTTAACACTATCTGGCACGATTTCCGTTGTGACTTACATTTTATCAGTATACTTTGATAAGGGCATTGTACATCCCAATATCTGCGCGACAGGAGTTGTACTACGAATATATATACTGGGGTTTGATTCCAGGTGTGTGCTTCAGGGCACTTGTCTGTGTCCTTGAATAAGACACGTTCAGAGGGCTTGTGTTGGATGACCTTTTATCTGTGTCTTTTTATGTCTGCTTTATGTTTATATGTACTGCAACAAAAAGTGAAACTCTGTGTTATTTGTAAGCTGTTAGTAAATTATTTAACCATTCATCCTTTTACTCATTATCAAGAATCAAATATCTTATCATCTTGAATTATGATGAACACGAACAGATTGAACTATTTCATTCACTAATCTTAAAATGAAACAATTTTGGTGCAATAATGATTCATTCTTTATAACCTCTGAATAGCGGGCGACCCATCGCGTCACGGGTGGACTTGTATAAATCTGCAAATATCTGCAATTTACAATACAAGCATGATCTTATATTTGCTAACACACATGTTAGCATGCTAGCGCAATGTTACAGCAATAGGACGGAATGAATGAAGCCAAACAAAAGCTGAGCTCTAAATCTGCAGCATGACGACTCGGCCAGTCGCAGCCGGGCAAAGAAGCGGCGCAAAAAGCCAAAGTTCTGCATTGGGACTCTGTGCAAAGTACACTGAAAGAACTTAATTCAGTGTGGCCTGAGCCCTTGAAAGCATCTCGTTTTGAAGAATACGGGCATCTTAGCAGCACAGTTGGATATGATTTGCAGCACTGCTTGCCTGTCAGTAAGATATCCGAATGGATTTGTGTAAAACCTTGCAAAAAGCAAACTCGTGGGTTGAACTGTTGAACTTTTGCTGAAGATTAAACATGTGAGTCAGTCATTTCTCAACATTCTTGACCTACATAGTAAATTTTGCAGAATTAAATTGACTCTGCAGTGACTGCATATTGTTAAATCACCTCTATCGTTGTGTTAAATTAAGTCAATCAGCTTTAATAGTGTTGATTTATACTATGATGGCGTTGACTTAACGCTATTCTGAATGGAACCATATGCACTCACTGCAGAGTCAGTTTAAAGCTGCAGAATGTAATGTGTCGCACTGGTAAGTTCATTTCCATCTTGCACCTACAATAGCTTTTGAGTTTGTAAGACTTTTGTAAGTTTTGGTTTATTCTTAGGTAGTGGCTTTGGTGACAGTCCTGTCGCCATAGATGGGATGCCAGAGTGACGGGACTGATGTCAGGATGCCTAAATTCAATAGCCTACTTAAAATTACAACCTCCACATTTAATTCAGTGATTTTGTAGTGTAATGTTATGACATGTTACGGGCAGTGTGGTGGCCAGGCGGTTAAGTGCGATTACTTTCAAAGCAGAAGGTTCCCGGCTCAAAAAAATGTCAATACTGGATATGCTCCCAAGTTGAAAATTGGGAGAAGCCAAAAGAACTTCCTTTTAATGTTGTGACGATAGAGTAGACATCCTGGGTTTGATGCACAGAAGTTGGAGAGAAGTTTGATTTAGGGGTTAGAGTGGCGACGGGCCCGTCACCATAGCAGCAGCCTTGTTTTAAAGGGGTCCTTACTGTGCTCAATCAGTTTCTATGTACCTTTTACGGTAAAATATCCCAGCGCTTTCATGTTAAACATCCCTAAAGCCCTGCAATTCTCTGTTTGTGCATCAACATCTTCTGCTACAAGATAAATTTAGGCCTGAAATGTCTCATTTTATACTTCTGTGACATATGTCACAGAAATCCATATCTCAATTCTTGCTTATTCTGTGACACACACCCAATTAGCCAGTCCATGCCTCTTTTTACGACACACCCACAAAGTCCATGGCTGACAGATGAAGAGATACTGAGAGGGGGTGTGGCTACCGCATTCATTTTAAATTTGCAGGCGAGAAACAGATTTTTTTTTAGAGACCTGAAAATGATTTTTGTTTAGGATGCATTGCTTCAGTGTCTTAGGATTATTTTTGACTATAAACTGTATTATCCGTTTTTAAGACAGCCAATGACATATTCATTAGATGAAAAGGTTTAAGGGGCAGCACAGTGGCTTAGTGGTTGCCACTGTTGCCTCACAGCGAGAAGGTCCCAGGTTCACGGGTCCTTTCTGTGTGCCGTTTGCATGTTCTCCCCGTGTTTGCATGGGTTCCCTCCCAGTGCTCCAGCTTCCTCCCATTTCCAAATACATGCAGGTTAGGTGAATTGGCGACTCTAAATTGACCATAGGTGTGACTGAGAGTGTGAATGTGGTTGTCTGTCTATATGTGGCCCTGCGACAGGCTCCAGCACCCACATGACCCTTAATTGGAATAAGCAGGTTCAGAAAATGAATGAATGAATGAATGAAAAGGTTTATAATATGACCCCTTCAGGGAAACTCCTAACATTCAACTCAAACAAGAAGTTATAGTCGTGGCAACCAAAGATATGTGAGTGTCATCATGGATGGATTATGAGCCAGTGGGCCCCTGGACACAGACGGGGAAAGGCCCGGTAGGCCCGTTCAGTAAGTCATCCTTGAGGGGCATCAGAATTTGATTCCAGTCAGAAACTGATCTCAGAGCAGCTGAGAGAGCAAGATTCTTTTAAAACACACGCAGTGCCATTTCCTGACTTATTTGTTTGGCTTTTGACATAAAAACAGTAAAAAGGGGATCATTTAATACAGTTAGTTCATATAGTAGAAATTAAATGACACAGACATTAAATTTTTAAGGCTTCAACCTATAATTTTTGATCACAGCCATCCCGAGCAAATTTGATTAGAGTGATCCAGATTAGTCTCACACATTGCATCAATCCTCCATGGAATCATCAGCTTTATCCTTCAAAGCAAATTTGTAATCGGTTCTCTCACACACAGACACAATCCATCCACACTGTGATGTGTGGACACTGTTTATGCACCATTACCACTCCTATTTAATTCATTTTTGCCTTTGTATCATAACTGTGATACCTGCCTGATCACCTGAAACTGCCTTTACCAGGAGGCTGTGTTCATGGGCAACGGGGAGCAGTACATCTGGAAGCCTCCTGAGGATGATGACATCATCACCTTGCACCCGCCTCCGCACCAGGCAGAGAACGGACAGGGACACCCATCACCCCCTACTGCTAAGGAGGTAATGTAACTGTGTTTATTGATGGTGGCCGGTGGGATTCACCTCACAGGGGAATCCTAAAGGCAGACTCAGAGAGGAACAGATCTCTGATTTGCGACTGTTCTATGTTTACCATCTGGGGCGCCCGTTTGATTGGACAAGCCGTCATAACACCTCTGCCCCGTGACCCGCCTGTCATACGAGGCCTCTGCTTCCAACTCAGAGGATATGTTACAGAATCCAGAACCCCCAACCCCCATGTCTGAACCCTTTTACCCTACTCTCCCAGCACCCCCTCCCCCCTAACTCATCTATCTGTCTCAAACATGTGAAACACCACACAGACAAGATTTATGCCAAATAATTCATCTTCACTTTTCATTAATTCAGATGTTTGTTAAACGTTTGATAATATGACTCATTAGGCTTATTAAAGACAAAATGCGATCAGTCCTTTGAGCGTCTGCATCAGATGGAAGAGCGCTATAGAAATGCAGTCTATTTAGTCCTGACACACTGACCTATATTTATGGAAGTGTGTATGTGGGAGTGAGGGGGGGAAGCCTGCACTCACCAATCATGTCACATACTAGACCATATGCGCTCATACAAATAGAACATGCACCCGACTTCTCCACTCCCAGCCGTTCCGTTTTCCATATTGAGAGAGAGAGAGAGAGAGAGAGAAGCTCAGCAACTTATATCATAAGAGAGACGTTGGGGAAAATAAGTTATATGGTTGAACGGTTGTCTGAAATAGACCACTGAGTACTTTTAGTCTGTGTTTGGCACAGACAAAGAAGCGTGTAGTTCTGCTGATGACATCCAGATGAATATTTGATTCGATTGCTAGACATTATAGAGAGGATGTTTACGCAATTATAGCAACACTCATGTTGCATCATCTTCTACACATGAGGTACCCATGATGTGAATGTGACCTTTCCACATGTAAGCACTGGTGAGATATATCCAGAACAAAATAAATAAAATACACCTCTTGTTAGCATGCAAATGCATGTAAATGTCATAGAAACACTTATGTTTGCAACATTTACTCCACATGAGATGCCCGCAGCGGAAATGTGAACTTTCATGACATGGCATGAATGACTGTGAGTAGTTGCATCCGTGCCACATAGCCCCAAAACTGCAGGCACGACCCCACGGGCACGTAGGGGGGGCCACAGCAGCGCCACAGGGCACATGTTGATTTTAAAGTAACGGCTTCCCCTTTGGTCCAAAGCCTTGAACTGGTGACCCACTGAAAATCTCACATCGTGAAGAAAAACGGAAACAAATCTATCTTGTAACTTCTCTTTTTCAATAACTTCATATGGAAATAAAATAGACATTCTAAAGGTGCAATCTCACTATGACGTTTTCCCCAGCGTTTTGGTGAACGCAGGGCAAAGTCAAGAAAATTGGCCAAACGTCAGCAAAAATCCACGTTACCGGAGTTTGGTAGCGAACCTCTAACGCAGCTCAGCGTTCCACAATGTGGTGCTAGCGGAGGCCAGTGGAGGCAGGTGTTAGCCAGTGCCCCATTAGAACAAGCGGGACTTTTGCCAATGTGGTAACGTGCGGGAGAGGGGGTCGACACGCCACTGTCCAGTGATTCTGAGCAGGCAGGGTGAAGCAGCACCCAAACGTTAGCCAGCATAGACGATCGCACCAGTAACTTAGGCTAACGGAGGCTACCATAGGGAACTTCGTCGTAGCGGAGATTAACTTTCTCTAATGGTCTCCAATGTAGCCAGAGGTACGTCGGCAAAAGGCGAGAAATTTTAAACATGTTCAAAATTTTTGGACGAGGTCGACGTTCATCAACGTAGACTGGCAGAGGCTGGCAGAGGCTGGCAGAGACTGGCGGAGGCTTACGGAGGCTCGCGGACACCGACGTTTGCAAATGCGTTTGTCTACGTTGGCCCAAACATCTAGGTGAGATTGTGCCTTAACTGACTTAACACACATATTTGATCAAATGGAATGTGTGTACTAGGCAAAAATTCAATTTGAAAGTACACATACACCATCACACCACAGTGATGTTATTTCCACATCTGTGACTTTACCAGGATACTAATAACTGAAGATTAGTGCTGTGTGCAGATTCAGAATCATAAATTGATCTGCATTCCTCGCACGATATGACAAAACACCATCGAGGTGAGTGTCTGCCTGCCTGGGTGGTTGCCATCCAGGACCCAAGGCAGTTCCGTGGTCTTGTGGATGTGGCGAAGGGCGGCACCAACGCATGCTCCCACACTTGACTTGACTTGAGGTGAGCGCAAAATAATCGGCTCGTCTGAGCTGTTTGGGGAAACTTGTAGGATTTAGTAAAAGCAGTAATCCTGCAAAATTTTAAGATGTTGCTGAATTCGTACCCGGCCAGAGTTGAGCTTTGGATGTTGCATGTGCAGATAAAAGGGTTAATGCGGCTGTTTGGCTTCAACAAGTCCTCCTCTGCAAATCAGACTAGTCCACAGAGGAGCTGGCCTTGACTGCAATCTCTCTCTCTCTCTCTCTCTCTCTCTCTTATTTGCTGTGTTTTTCTGTGTGAGACTTTGTTATTGCCCTAACATGCCCATATACTCCGTATCCTCTGGAGTTTGTCAGTTGCAGCCATGAAAAGGTGCAGAGTTTCTACTCCTACTTAAAGTCTCCTCCTCTGCCGTGGTGCTCTCTCCTTTTGCTCCACTCCCTCCGCGGCACTGCCTCCACGTCACGTTGCACACAGCATGTCTCACCAGTGCGCGCTGCTGGCAGAGCTTTGCCTCGCCACATTGTTTGAGTCGTAAACGTCATCGCAAGCAACGCGCACTGCTGCGAGTAAACCGGTGCAAACTAAAATGATGTGACTTTCCGACGCACTGAAGTCAGAGGACAAAAAAGAGAACGGGTCATAGGCAGCGAGGAGGAGGAGGAGAAAAAAATAAAACCTGCACAAGCTTCCTCAACAGCTGCAGCCCAGTTTTGAAATCCCCATCATCTTGTGACTTCCTTCCTCTGCTGCACAGTGCTGCAAATACTGTGTGCACATTGTGTGCACACATTTGCAGCATGCACAGGGGTCTTTTTTTTATTTTTATCCAAAAAGGTCACACAATATGTTTCTGGGGGGAGGGTATAAATATGGCTTGGAGACTGTCAGAGGCATAGAAAAAGGCAGAAAGAAGAAGAAAGTTTTTTTTTTTAATTAAAAAAAAAAAAAAAATTCAGTATGAGCCCTGTGGTGACATACAGGTCCATAAGTATTTGGACAGTGCCGCAATTATTCTGATTTTGCCTCTGTACACCAACACAGCAGTGTTGAAATAAAACAACCAACATGTGCTTGTAGTGTAGACTTTTAGTTTTAATTCAACGGGTTTAACAAAAATATTACATTAACCATTTCAGAATTACAGCCATTTTTATCTGTCTGTTTTCAGAGATCATAAGTAACTGGACAAATTAAATTTAATAATTATTGTTAATACAAACCGTCACTTTTACAACCAATTTTCTTGAGACAAGTTAGGGGATGAATATATTAACATTTCCAAGTCACTGAATACATTTTGGACTTCATTTACATGAACCATTAAAAAAATATAAACAATATGGTGCTGTATGGTAAATTTGTCTGGAGTCGGTATTTCTTAAAAACTGAGTGACCGTGCAAAAAGAAGACTAGTGAGGGAAGCTACTAAGACACCTGGACAACTCTGAAAGAATTATAAGCTTCTGTGGATGTGAGTTTAAAAAACTAGGAATAGTACTGTGAAACCTTTCCCTGGTGCACCACCACTCATGGGTTCATGGTGGAAGTGAAAGAGAGAAGGATTAAGAAAATAGATCAGATCTCAGCTTGAGTCTCCCATGTGCCTTCTGGCAAACTGTAGTTGACATTTCACATCTTTTTAAGAAAATCCTTCCCAGCGCCACTTCACAAAAAAGCTGTATAAGTGGTGATGCAACAGGCAAAAGTTACACCCTGCACAGTTTCTCCAGTCACAGCCACAGAAGCCTATAACTTCTTTAGAGTTATTATGGCTGTCTTGGTGGCTTCCCTCAGTCATGTCCTTCTTCCACTGTCACTCAGTTTTTGAGAACTGCCTCCAGACAGATTTACCATACTGTTTTTATTTCTTAATGATTGATGAAAATGAAGCAGCATGGTGGCTTCTTGGTTAGCACTGTTGCCTCACAGGTAGAAGGTCCCAGGTTCGCTTCCCACCTGGTCCCGTCTGTGTGGAGTTTGCATGTTCTCCCCGTGTTTGCGTGAGTTCCCTCCGGGTGCTCCGGCTTCCTCCCACTTCCAAAGACATTCAAGTTCGATGAATTGATGACTCTATATTGACCGTAGGTGAGAATGTGTTTGTCTGTTTATATGTGGCCCTGCGATGGACTGGCGGCCTGTCCAGGGTGTACCCCGCCTCTCGCCCAGTGACCGTTGGGATAGGCTCCAGCCCCCCGTGACCCTTAATTGGAATAAGCGGGTATAGAAAATAAATGAATGATAGAAATGAAGTCCAAGACATATTCAGTGACTGAAATTTTCACATATCCATCCCCTGATGGGTCTAAAGAAAACTGTCTGTAAAAGTGACTATTTAGGTATTGACCATAATGCTTACCGGTATATTTAGTTTGTCCAATGCTTCTGGCTTCTGAAAATGGATGGATTGTGTATAAAAATGGTTGTAATTTCAAACCTGTTCATGCTGTATTTTTGTTAAACTCCTTTGAATCCAAGCTAAAAGTCTACATAACAAGCACATCTCGATTGATTCATTTCAACTCCATTGCAGTGGCACACAGAGGTAAAATTACCCCCCAAAAAATGTGTCCAAATACTTATGTCCCGACTATATGCGTGTGCAAGAGTATCATAGAGAGGCACTTTGCAGAGCCGGTGTTTCTCAGGGCCACTAGAACAGAGTTGCTGGTCTGGGTGTGAACACCATAGGTAAACACGGCCGTGTCCCACAATCCTCTGCTCCTTTGCTCCAGTGCGGAATTTTGACACAGAAATGCCACAGGTCAAAGCTCTGGTTTATTAGAATTCCCCACAGGACTTTGTGCATGTCTTTCAGCAGTGATTACCGGACTTTGTATCTTAAAAATTTCACTGTCACACAGGATTCTGCATTTGTTTACAAAACACATACACAAAAGTAAATGCACGCACAAAAACTTGCTTAAGGTAAAGCAAGTGAGACGGGAGCAAAGTCAGTTAGTGAACGACACAATTTTTTTTTCAGCCACTCGGCCGTCACCCAGGTTTTTTTTCATTCCATGCCCAGCTGTCCCGTTGCCAAAGCGGTTGTGGTGAAATTTTAACTGGTTCTTCCACTGTTCTGCCTCTCCGCGCAGACCTAAACAGACTGATAAGACAGTTTACTCTGTCTTATCCTGCCCGGTTAAAATAGGTCAGATTACTGCACAGAGCGAGCTCTGTCAACACATGCGCAAAAGCGTCTGTGCACACACCCCACACATCCAGGCCCACACATTTTTACGTGATAAATTAACAGCGTTGTGCAGCATGTTCGACCTCATGTTGAAATAGTGGAATTTTAACTGCGGCGTGCAGGCAAGCCAATGTGCACGTAAAGATAGTTTGCACGCTCGTGGCAAACTCAGAAATATGAGATTTTAAGGTGTGAAGTGACGCAGTGACACCTTATTCCAACAGGTACAGACTGTGTGCTGTGTCAGTTCTGGTTTTAAACGTTCTACAAAACACAGTCCTGAATGATGCATTATAAGTCACATTGTGTTTCAAGCTGATCGAGTTGTACTGTAGTGCAGTGACACCGTGCTCTCCTCTCTTGTGTCTGTGTTCTCAGATTGCAGACACCTACTCCGTCGTGTGTAAAAGCCAAAAGAAGAAACCTCCCATGGATTACAGTGGAGCAAAGACCCTGCCGCGTTCCTTTGGCGGGGACAGAGGAAACACGGGATCCCGAGGCCGAGGTCGAGGGGTCCAGGGCCAGGCCCGTTCCCAGGAGGAGCCCTGCTATGAGCCTGTGGGAGACAGGTCCTGGTCCACATGTGCTGTGGCCGAGTCTGACCCCGCGTACGCTACTATTGACACCCACCGGAAACGTGAGCAGGCAGGAACCAATAATAGCACAGTAGGAGGTATTGCCACTCTGAAGAGGAAGAAGCAGGTGCAGCAGCAGCAGCAGCAGCAGCAGCAGCAGCAGGCAGCGCCGGAGGCACCAAAGAGCTCAGGATCCACCGCCCTGCCTCAGAGAGGCCTGCCTGGTGGGGAAAACTTTTATGAGACCATCAGTGATGTGAAGCAAGGAGGCAGCAGCTCCAGCACCACCACCATCTTTACCTTCAACGACGGGATGGAGATGTACGTCACCGGCCTGTAGCTGGTTGACACGCAGGAAAAGCTCAGAACCCACAGGTACAACATGAAGGGACTTTCTTCTTCACCGGTCATCAGGTTGCTGTACATAGACAAAGGACCCTCTATGGACGAACAACATGAAGATTCATTTTGTGTTGACATCAGGTACAAACAGGGTCTTAATCCAGGTCCACACTTCCCTAGATTGGTCTGTAATTCAGAACCAGCCTAAACCTAGTCCAGCCCAAATGGACCAAATATGTTTTGAACAGAAAACTGGTGTATGCATCTTCATCTTCCTGTGTCACGAGCGATACTCACCTGTTTGTGCATTATTTTCCATAATATCTTTATTTTTATACAAACAGTAGTCTATAAAGTGTGTGCGGTGTAATTCACAAACTTAAAAAGAAGATAGGCTTAAAATGCAAAAAAATAAAAGAGAAAAAAAAAAGACATGTGCATGCATTGTGCAAAAGACAAACCTGATGACACACAGTTCAGTCAATCGATTTATGTAATATTTTATTATTTATGTCATTAAGTGCAGCAGATAATCTTTGGTGTCAAAGCTCCAACCTTGTCACCATTGGTGGGCACAGCTAACCTCAACGTTATCTTCAATAACCACTAATCCGCTAACTCCAAATTAACTGTGATAACGCTAAACTGATAAACCACTAAAACATTTAGCTGAAGCTACCGTTAACAGCTAACCACGAACCGCTAACAATTATTACAAGAATTTAGCTTTCTCTCCCACAGTCAGCCTGCAGGTGGATTTTGGGGAGGAGGTGTGGCAGATTAAATGGGAGGGGAACAGCAGCGTAAGTGGAGCGATATTTCCAGCAGCCATTAGTTACCTGTAAAGTTTAAAATGCGAGTGCAGCAGTGCAACTCAAGTTGGCTGCCTGAACTTGCCTGCAGGCCACTATTAGTGGGGAGCACATTGACAATGGACAGCTGCCTGGCGGTCAGCACTGTGGCGCTTTGCTCAAACACAGACCTGTAATTTGCAGGGCTGGTCTAACACAGTAAGGGAGGGTTATTGTCCACTTCCCGAATCATTATCCAGATACGGTGTTCATGATAACTTAGTGAAGGGAAGGTTTTGTTGCAAAATGTAATCTCTACATAAATTATGAGATTAGTTAATGCTCCGCTGTTACGTTCGACAAACATCAGCAGCCACGGGCAGGATGGCACACCCCCACACAAATAGACACAAACTTGACAGAGGGTAAATCAGTCAGGTCATAGATGGGACTGTGCAAACATTCCTTCAGTGACACAATGAGCGACCTTTGGTGTATTAGTGGGACAAGTGAGAGGAGAGGTTTTAGAAAGTAGCCAAACAAAACACATCCAACTCATTAGAGTTTGCTTCATGCACTAAACATGCCATATTTTGGGCAATAGAGCACTAATCCACGAAGCACTAATCGGTAGGTGTGCGCCCCACTTGCAGCTGAGAACAGAAGTGTCCCCGAGCAGGATGCTGAACTCCAAAAGTGCTCAAATTTTGGACATGTTTCCCCTCCAGGAACATGGGGAAAAAAGATGTAAAAGTAATCTTCAAATACACCTTGCAGTGCAGTGGGACCCAGAGTGGCAACATTTCAGCTCACCCACCAACTTCAGCAGCCCTGCACCACCCTCGGGGGGCCCTGATGTGTTACAAAGATGCAGGCACACAGGGCACCCCCCACTAAGTCGACAAGGGACATAGCTACTGGGAAACAAACGTAGGTAAGCTAGAGAGATACCACACCAGACACTGCACAAGCTCATAATTGGCCTGTTGGTCTTATGTGCCCCGAAAGGATCCCGGCTTGCGGTCTTTCCCAGCTGTCAGCAGTACTTTCCCTGCAGTCACTGGGACTTTCTCCAGAATCAGGCCAAAGACAAGAGTAGTTTTGCCTTGGATCCATTAAGAACAGGTTGTTATAAGTTATTTTGGACTACAATCCTCAGGGGTCTTTGGTCTCATGTCAAGTGATACACAGTGCGCTCATCTTAGGTTTATTAATTGAATTAGCAACAGAATGCTTGTGCTGGATTTCCACTAGCTTCACCTGAGCTGGGCTGTACTGTGATCATCTGTATTTCTGCAGTGTCTTCACAGTGGTGAATACCCATACTGACCTGGAACACTGTGGACCTGTTTGGGGGTAGGACCAAAATGCGACCTTTTCCACCCTCAACCTCTCCATCACAAGCATGTGACTGGTTTAAAAATGAGTTGCCATACAGTCGATGAGACATCTTGAGTCATTTCCCCATGTTTCATTGTTGTTAAGAACGAGAACCGCCATAAATGGCACAACTCACCCATTCTAAATACTGGAGAACAAACCTGCTGTAGTTTTCCCAAACGTACAACATGTAATCAGGGCACGCTGAAGCAAAGCCTTTAAATGTGCCTGTTAAAGTTGTGCATAAAATAGCGATGCCTTATTCACAACTCAACAAATCTTAAACTAAGGTCCCTATCTTACATCTGGTGCAAAGCAGTGCACAGCACAGCGTAAGAGTCATTGCCAGATTCCAACCAACGCAGTTGTCATTTTCATGCCCATCACCCATATTGTGAAACTACCAAATGCACTGGCACTCATCTGTGCACCCATGGGTCGGTCTTAACATGAGGTGTGGTCAGTGCTGGTGCATCGCTACCGTGAGGCAGCAGAAAGCGATTGCACAGTACACCACGAAAAACCTGGTCAAAAGTCAAGTGCTATTTATATGGCGCAATAGTCAAATATGCCTTACATATGTGCGTTCAGAGCGCATGTGCACTCTACTTGTACACACACAGGGATACACATTTGTGCATCAAAAACTACAAAGCAACTGAATTTTAAAAAATGTAAACTGAATAAAATTAAAAACTAACATAAAAATGCAAAATTATAATGACTCTTGTGTATCCCATTTTTTTACGCCTGTTTCCTTCTTGCCTGGGTTCGCAGGCAAGGAACGCGGAGACAAGTCCAACCACAGTATGGTCCATGTTCAGTCAGGGTTCTGTCTCCATCTGTTGGAATAAAGTAGATCGGGTAAATGGAGATGGAGGAGGTGTTGCAGGAACTAGGTTCTCCACCGGTCCCATAAGTAATCTTCTCACACGCTTTGACGCCTTGCGCGCTCTGTTTCCTCACGAGAACGCCTCTCACTTGAGGCCGCCATCAAAATAGCAATGCTCCAGTTTCAATCGCACGCCGCTCTTAAAGAGGATGACAGGTGCTAATCTAATTGGTGCCACTCGTGTTATGCCCAAAACACACCCATGGTTAATTCATTCATTCATTCATATTCTGAACCTGCTTATTCCAATTAAGAGTCACTGGGCTGGAGCCTATCCCAGCGGTCATTGGGCGAGAGGTGGGGTACAGCGTGGACAGGCGGCCAGTCTACCCCAGGATTAATTAAGAGACTAAATACAACCCCATTGCAACCTACGCATTACTTTGCACTCATATTACGCGCCATGTCAATAGAAAGGGGAGTTGGGCACACCCCAAATGCACTTGCACTTTGCGCTTTAGACTGTGCACTATAGACCATCAAGATCAGGATTAAAGCTTCTCTGTCAAAGATTTTTTCTGTGTTTTTTCTGTATTTTGACCTGTGTGCTAAATGAGCAGTAAATTTTGCAGTGTTAAATTAACACTGCAAAACTGCATTTATATATATATATATATATACACACTGTGCTGCCCTACACACACTCGCGTGCGTGCGTGCGTGCGTGCGTGCGTGCACGGTGGCTTAGTGGTTCGCACTGTTGCCTAACAGTTAGAAGGTCCCAGGTTCGCTTTCGACCTGGTCCTTTCTGTGTGGAGTCTGCATGTTCTTGCTATGTTTGCATGGGTTTCCTCCGGGTGCTCCGGCTTCCTCCCACTACCAAAGACATGCAGGTTAGATGAATTGGTGACTCTAAATTGACCGTAGGTGTGAGTATGAATGTGTTTGTCTGTCTATATGTGTCGGCCCTGTGTACCCCGCCTCTCGCCCAATGACTACTGGGATAAGCTCCAATATATATACACAACAAAAGATGATAAGAGAAGTCTTAGAAATCCTTAAAAAGAAAACTCTAAAAACAATTATACTGACCAAGAGAATTATTTTCTCAATCCTTTAAAATTGTTGTAAATTCCCCCATTGTGATCAACTGACAGTTTCACTTCCTTCTGTATAATATTTCAGGAGAAGGGAGCAGCGTAGTTAAAAGCTTTCTTGCCAAGTTCAGTTCTGACTCTGGGGAAAAACATTTGAACAATATCGTGAGAGCGCAGGCCATGATGATTTTGGCTCCTACACATGTGTGTAGACAGATATGAAGGAATCAGACCAAGAAGAGATTTATAGACAAAAGTGTTAGTTAGCACCCCCGTGACCCTTAATTGGAGTAAGCGGGTGTAGAAAATAAATGAATGAATGAATGAAAAATTAATCATTTCCACCAAGTTTGAGTTCAATAGAGCATTTTATTCACGAGTTATAGCAGATTTCGTGAAATAAGCTGCACCGACTCAACTTTGGCAGCCAATTGTACCAAAACAGGAAAAAATATCAAAAATCTATTCAAAAGCTTTTGTTTGGATTGGTTCAAACGTTACATGTGCCAAATCTTGTCAAGATTGAATGAAAATTGTTAGAAGAAAAGCGAAAAAAAAAGACACTTTCAAAAAAATTAAAAATGGCGGAAGGATTTTCAAGGCAGAAATAAGCGTGGCCTATGTGGTTAGATGCAGAACCATCCAAGGAATGCAGATAATAAAGAATTGTGATATGTGGCCTCCGTGTTCAGAAGTTATGGCCAAAGGTTTACTGTAGTGGATATAGTACCCCCATCAGGTCAGTTGATGTCATTTTCATGCAGACGTCATTGGTGATCATGTCTGCTGTGATTGATTTCAATAGAGTAATTCATTCATGAGAGATAGCGCATTTAGTGAAATAAGCCACACCCACTCAAATTTGCCAGCCAATTGTAGCAGAATACTACAAAATAACAAAAATCAATTTAATAAATTTTGTATGGCTCAGCTCAGACATTGCAGCTACCAAATTTTGGGACGATTGAATAAAAATATTGTCGGAGGAGTAGCGAAAAAAACAGATTTTCAAACAATTCAAAATGCGGTAAAATGTGACAGACAGAAATGGGCGGGGCCTGTGTGCTTAAATGCGGAATACGCCGACAAATCCAGATAACAATGAATTTTGATTCTATGACTTACTTTTCAGGAGTTATTTTAGCCATAACTTAAAATTGGTTGTTATTGTGCCACCATCTGGTGTATACGTATAATTGTTTTAGTTTGAGAAATGGGTGCAAATTGGAAGCTATATGGCAAGTTTCGTTGATGTTGCATATACAGTCTCTGAGCAAAAAACTGTTTTAATGAAGAATAAGAATAATTCAAAATATCTGCAAAGCTACAAGTTGGAAGTAGGCGGGGCCTACTTGGATAGATGCATTTGAGGGCAAGGAATATGAGAAAAAGAAATGTGATTCTATGATGCACAGTTCAGTCACTATTGCCAAAAGTCTGTTGTTGTTGTTGTAGCGCCCCTTCATCAGGTCGGTTCATGTGTCACTTTTTGCATACATCCATCGTGATCATGTCCACAAGGTTTGATTTCAAAAGAGAAATTCCTTCATGAGCTTTAGCAGATTTAGTGATATAAGCCACACCCACTCAACTTTGGCGGGCAATTGTCACAAAATAGGAAAAATATCAAAAATCTATTCAATGACTTTTGTATGGCTCAGTTCAAACATTGTACGTTACACATGTTATGAAGACTGAGCAAAAATTGTGGGAAGAGAAGCGAAAAAACACTTGAAAAATTTAAAATGGACAAAAAATTTAAAGGCGGAAATGGCCATGGCCTTTGTGGTTAGGTACAGAAGCGGCCAACGAATGTAGTCAACAAAGAATGTCAAAAGGGAAAAGTGGTTATTATAGCGCCACCATCAGGTGCAATCACTGTAGTTTTTCGGATCTGAGTAGTGGTGGAGAATTTGGACCTAAGTTTGCTAAGTTTGGTTGCTGTAGTTTTTGCAGTTTCTGAGCTGCGGATTCTTTTAGGGGAGAAAAAGAATAAGTCTGAAGAATAATAATTCTTATACTCATAATAGACCCCTAAAATAAAAAAAAAAAAATCTATAAACTATACTAGTGTCCTTTTGGACTGTTGTCCTTCATATGTTCCCCATCCTCCACATCAGCCTCTGCTCTGGCTTATCTCCCACTAATAAAAAAAAGTCTTTCCCATGTAGCTTTGGTGAACATTAAAATCGAGAAAACAAAGGAAGTAAACAAAACGCGATTATCTCAGCACACGAGAAAAAAAGATACGAGGTGAAGATGGATACACACTGCTCAGAGTGAGAGATGCAGCCGAACGATCGCACTGTGAGACAAAGAAAAGAGACGTTTCAAAAAGTTCAAGGTCATGACTTTATATAAGGTGTGTAAAAACAAATGTACTCTGTAGTTTGATTCACTGTATATTTTTTCTTACCTACTGACAACGCTGTCCGTTGAATAGCTCATGCCACTGCCATGAAAACAGAACTTTTATGTTGTTGGTGCAATTTTTTCTGCTCGATCAAAAAAAAAAAAGTGCATGCTTCAATATGTGGACATGAAAACAAATATTGTGGTACCTAATTGAGGTTGTTTGTTAATCTTTTCTGTTGTACTTATTTTTTGGCGAGGGGGGGGAGGAGGGTTTTGCAAAGCAGCCAGTTGCAGGAGGAGGGAGAGCGAGGGAGTTTCGGGCAGAGTATTGTTTGTGCTTTGCTCCATGGGAGCAGGATAGATGTGGGGGAGGGAGAAGCCGGCATGAAGCTGGATGTGGATCGCTGCGAATGGACTAAGATCCAAAATCATGTCCTCCTCCCAATGGTTTAGCGTGTGTCTCTTTTGAGGTTTGCGTGCACTTGTACAGACAAATGGCAGCATTCGGCATTGTGGGTTTCCAGTTTCAGGGAGAAAGCACATTTTGCTTTCACTCGGTCAGCCCTTCCATACCCC
>OMMV01174588.1:0-16213 GCA_900302635.1 Chatrabus melanurus | reverse complement strand
CCACCACCTCCACCACCCCCAGTGCCTGGTTTCGGACCTCCACCACCAGGAATGGGCCTACCACCTCCACCCCCTCTACCCGGATTGGGCCCTCCTCCTCCACCTCCACCACCAGGATTTGGGCTTCCTCCGCCGCCCCCGGGCCACTTGCCCTCCATGATGGCGCAGGAAACTGTTCCTGCCAAAGCTGTGATGGAGCCCCCAAAGCCAATGAAGCCACTCTACTGGACACGCATACAGCTGCATGAAAAAAAGTAAGGATACGCTGCACAGAGCGGAGATAGATATGCATCATTTACAAAAAGGCATTCTCCAAAAAGTAGACAATTGAGAGGAAGCTTGTCCACTTAAGATAAAGATCGACCACATGCTGTGATGGAGATGCTAACCTTGTGGAAAATGAAAGTGATGCAGGCCAGGCAATGTGGCGAGCAGACAGAATAAGGCTTGGGGGGAATCATATTTAAATAAATATCTGCAAATAGATTGCTCAGTGTACTTGTGGCAAACCATATTCTACATCTTATAATTTCATGGGGGGATTTGTCAAATGTGTAATTATGGATTTTTACCGAGCATAAAATGACAAGCTGAGTGTGAAAAACAATGAGTCTTCAGAAATACCTATTTGTGGTGAAAGAACACACTATCAAAGTATGCACCGCTTTACTTTTTCAAGCAATACAATATTATGTAATGTCTATTATTATGTATGAATACAATGTTATGTCTCCACTGCCTCTAATTCCTCTTTCGCCCTAACTTTAGGCACACTGACTCCCTGGTGTGGGAGAAAATTGAAGAGGCAAGTGTGGATTTCGAAGAATTTGTGGAACTCTTTTCCAAAACTGCTGTCAAAGTGAAGAAAAAGCCCATTTCTGACACAATAAGCAAGTCCAAAGTCAAGCAGGCAAGTCCAGTGTGTGTGGGATTGTATACGTTTGTATCGGTCCGAGATCTCACTCTCACATTTATCCAAAAGCCGCGAGCCAGGTTTCGTCATCCGAGGGGGAACTTGGGATGTCCTTAAAGTCTTAGATATCGGTACGCACGATGTGGATCTCGCAATAATCTATACATTTCTGAAGCTGAAATGTGAACCTCAACCTTTGAGAATAATTCTTTGTCTCCTCATCACATTTTCCTTGTTAGTTGTATTCTTAGTTATCAAACTTCCCCACTTGACAATCTGCTGTTGACAATATGAAAGCTGCTCCTATCGCCCGTCTCCGTCCTGCTGTGATTTTCTGTCAGCAGCTCCCTCTCTCTCTCGGGTTTATTCGGTTGCTCAAAATCTAATCTATAAATTAAAGCTATGCTGAAGCCACAGGCAGAATTATCCACACATTACCATAATGTTGGCAAAAATGTGCCTCGGGTTTTGACAGGGAAGAACATGAGTCGCCATAACGGAACTCATGTAAGAACCGTTTGTTTGTAAGTTGTATGAGTGATTTAAGAGAACTTCTCACATTCACCGTATTTAATGATGCAAACGATATGCTGCTAGTCTTACTTTACTCGCTCACAAGCCTTATCCAGCCCTCGGGCTACCAGTTAGAGACCCCTGCTGTAGCCCCTTGGGTCCCCGATGATGGCAGCCTTCAGGGCCATTTCTGTCTGTCTCCTTATGGTCTCCTCTCCTTTTCTCTTCACTGTCGCTCTCCTGGTTGCTTTGAGTGATGGGAAGAACTGTTTTAGCCAGAGAGTTATTATGTGGCGTTAGCTCGAGCTCCCACTGACTCCCCCGTGACCACGCAATGGCATGGGGCCAGCGACTCGCGTGTGGTGAGGAAACCTCATGATAGTGATGACTGCTGAGAGAAAGAGAGGAGAAAAGCTTTTTTTAAAGGAGGGCGAAGCCTGGGAGCTATATTTCCTGATGTGGTTCTTCCCATTGTGCTTTATGAATGATTTATTTTAAGAGTCAGACTGTTTTCCTCCCCAGTGGCCTCTTTGCCACACTATCAATCTGTAAACTGAGATGAATTTGATTTATAATTTAAAGCAGCTCTGCATAAGATTCATGCAAACGCTAACATATATGCTTAAATCACGAAGAGCATTTTACCGCACTAACTGGGACCCAGTGGAATCGGCCTGCAGTGGTTACCGTATAAGCAGTGATGGAAATGGGAAAGTTGTAAATTTAAACAAAATACAAAACATTCCCCAGAATGCTGAGCAGACGAGTGAAAGTTGGATTTAGCAGCAACGGCTGAACAACATCTGAAACTCTACGAGCTAACGTCAATAAGCTGCTTTCAGATGATATGTCATTTCTAAGCGTTTCAAGATTTTAGAATTTAAACACCTATTTGACTTTGTCGCTTGCTTTTCTATTCAATATGCCAGCTGTCGCTTTTCTGTTGCTCTTTAAAGGGGTTAAATTGTGCAAATAGATTTTTAGTACATTTTACAGTTAAACGACAAACCCGTGAGGGCAAAGCCAGGCCAAGTGGCTTGAAGGCGACGTCCTGTTTTGGACTCGGCGCCAGCTCGCTGCACTCTGCGTTCTTGAACTTGCAGTTCCTGCCTCGGCAGGCCGCAAGTTATGTACACAGATCAAGTGTGTGCGTCACGGTGTGGCGGACCGTAAATCATCCCTAAGCAAATTCGGCCCACGACAAGAGTTGTACGAAGAGCCCAAGCATCCAAAGCCTCATCATAAGACATCGTCTTCGATGGACGGGACATGTCAACCACATGGATCCAACGAGGCTGCCTCGACAGGTCCTGTACAGCGAGCTAGCCAATGGGAAGCGTCCCCGAGGAGACCCTAAACGATGCTACAAAGATCAATGCAAACGCACACTGAAGGACACAGGAATAAACCGGCAGATCGTAAGATGTGGAGAGCTGCCTCTGACGAGGGCCTAAAGCTCTTCGAACTAAGAAGAAGGCCCTCTATTGAGGAAAAACAATAGAGGGAAAGAGCAGGGCAGAGCAACCCCGGCCCCCAACAACGATCCCATGCCCCCCACCTGTTTCATGCGGGGATCAGCCTCATAAGCCATATGAGAACCCACCAACAACCATAATGAGATGCAATTCTCTCCGTACTCGGTGTTAAATGTGGTCAGTGGCTAACCGAAAAGTTAGCTTCGATAGCTGCTAATCCACAAACTGAAACATTAACCGTGATCACGCAAAACCGATAAACCGTGAAAAAAATTTAGCTGAAGCTACCGCTAACCACTAACTTTGATTACACAAATTCATGTGGAGGAGTAGATCCGTAATCAAACACATTCGGATATGAGGACGATGCAAGTGGCCGTCTGTACAGATCTATTAGCCGACATTCACTATTAAACATCAGTTTAATAGTTTGGGTTTAACGATGGGGAAACTGAGCTACAATAATCTGTCAGAACCAGTCACACCACCGGGGTCCTCATGGATTGCTGTCCGCCCGGAAACGATTTAAGAGGCACAGAGAGAGGACGAGGCTTCTAATGCTAATTAATAGTTTAATAAAACTTT
Source organism: Chatrabus melanurus (assembly GCA_900302635.1). Lineage (NCBI taxonomy): Eukaryota > Metazoa > Chordata > Actinopteri > Batrachoidiformes > Batrachoididae > Chatrabus > Chatrabus melanurus. The sequence goes on along the minus strand of OMMV01174588.1, from coordinate 12,727 downwards.
TACCCTAAAGGTTTAATGATTTTCTAGTGTTCACACCATCAGAAATAAATGTTTGTATGATCACACAACATGTGGAAAAAAATAGTGTTGCAGGTTTCGAGCCCAATTTGCTATCTTAAAATTCCCGGATGAAACCCCTTTAGTTGGATCTGCTCCAAAATGTAATGAGGTCTGTTGCATCATTCCTAGAGTTATGTAATTTTCCTGATTATTTTCTCATAAAACGTACATATAACACGTGCGATCGCAAGTGCGCTCTTAAGCGATCGCAAACTATGAACGAGACTAATTTTTCGTGAACCCATGAACTGGAAAGAGAAGCAATTTTGGATGATTGACTTTACCATTCTGGATGTGGATATTAAACAGATCTTTGGATCTCTGCTATGTGAAAATTTTCTCTATTTTTTTTTTCCTGTAAAGATTCTGAAAACATAATAATCATAAAATTGGATGCATTGAGTCCAATATACAAATTTATTGGTCGAGCTATCAGTTGAAAAAAAATTGGGTGCTTCAGTAGTTTTTGTGTAATCACGCTGACAGACAAACAACCAAACAGCACTGAAAACAGGTAAATGTGTATTAGAATACTTTGTAAAAAAAAAAAAAAAAAGGATTTTTATTTTACATTCACCAAAAAAAAAAAATCATCTTGCACGTCCGGACTGTTTTACTGACCAATGTTCAATGTTTAACACAAATTCTCATGCAGATGTAGACTAACTGCAATCCTGTCATTACTGTCGCACTGAGTTACTGCAGACGTTCTGCGCAGTACTTTAACTTCTGTTGACTGAATTTAAATGCACAAAAAAAAAGCGAGTTTTTTTTTTTTTTTACTAAGCGGAATCCCCGAGGGAAAGTCAAACAGTCAACAGCCCCGAAGTCCACAGCAGTGGAGTAACAAACAGTACATAAACGGAGCGAGTTTACCCTTCACGGCTTTTACGCAGGAAATCCTTTTAAAGCACATTTCAGAAAGTGTCACCACAAAGCACATTTACACTCCAGGAGCTGTCAGATACCTCAGACACGCACCAGAGGAAACTCATTTTTATTATCCCGTGCAGCCCTGCACCTCGGCGCCCGGGTTGACTCCTGCAGGTTTGATCCAACAGACGGCAGAACGAATGCTGTGTTCTCTGCTCGTTACACGTTTTTCTTGTCATTGATTTTTCTAATTGCCGTAGTTCTCGGAGAAGTCGGCGGTCACGTCACGAAGCAGCTGATGTTGTGGTCCAACCACTAAGTCGTGACAGACACAGACAAATTGACTGTGGGCTGAGTCCCCGTGCATGATACTGCTGTCCGCGTTCTCAAACATGAGAAAGGTGCCAAACATATTGAGTTCACTAACGGCAAAATTTAAAAAAGCTGCCGTTTGGATGTGATTGAGAACCAGCCTTCGACTCTCCCGGATTACGAGGGTCGGCCTCAGACCTCGACACGATTGAGCCTGTCTCCGAGTCGGGCTTTCTCGCTCCTGTGTCATGAGGTCATTTAGTTCTGCTGCTGAGGAAAAACAATGTTTCCAGAACTGCCACCAGAGAGCAGCTGTGACATCGGTGCGAGGCCAGTCGCACACGTTGGTATCGGAGTGTGGAAATACAACCATCACTCTGTGTCGGTGTCTTATTTTTAATAATCTGCTGTCTCCACTGTATGATGAGGCACCCACTGGATAGTGCAACATACAAGTTTTACATTTATTTTCTGTCAGTCAGGATGAGGACGGCAGTGTTCTGGTGAGAGCTTGATTTTCCTTTTTTTTTGGGGTGGCGCTCCTGTGTGTCCGTCTGTCCTCGAAGAGTTTTAATCCGATTTGAACCAGGATCAGCCAAGGATAAAGTGATTTGATTTTGACGAAAATTGAAATTAACCCTTTCAATACTGAATACAGAACTTCAATGTCAATTTTGTGATCACTCTGTTGGCAGCAAACATCTTTATTCAGAAAACAGGAAGTGGGACGTATATGTCCCAGTCGTATCTTATGGCTTTTGGGATGCTTATGTCCCAACAGGATACTTGGGGGGGATTTTGGCGTCACAGGCCAAGGTCAAATTTTGGCCCGGTGCTCATATAGTACAGCATATGGGGTTTATTTGTAATGGCTATTTCAAGGAATTGGTTAAAGATACACCTGTGGTTACTATTAAACACTAAGATGAAGTCATACATCACCTTTCTATTGGTAACCTGACCTTTGACCTTGGGTGACCTTGAAAAGTCCAACTCATTTGGAAAGGCTACTTCAAGGACTTGGTTAAGGATACAACTATAATGAATATGAAACACTAATATGAAGTCATATATCACCTTTCTGTTGTTCACATGACCTTTGACCTTGGGTGACCTTGAAAGGTCAAACTCATTTAGATTGGCTATTTCAAGGAATTGGTTAAAGATGCACCTGTGGTTACGATTAAAAACTAAGATGAAGTAATATAGCAACTTTCTACTGTTCACATGACCTTTGTCCTTGGATGACCTTGAAAGGTCAAACTCAAGGTCAAAACAGGAAGTGGGATGTATATGTCCCAGTCATATCTTATGGCTTTTGGGATGCTTAATAACTGTTTAATAGTTTGGAGACAATATGGATGAAACATGGTGGAAGGTTTGTGTGTTAGTCAAGCATAAAGCCTTCCAATTTTAGAGAGAAGTGAGCAAATGTCCAGGCCACACAGATCCATAAAGAATCAGGCACATAAGTATTTGGACATCGACACAATTTTTGTAATTTTCTTTCTGTACGCCACCACAATGGAGTTGTAAGCTGTCAAGAAGTGATTGAAATGTAGACTTTCAGTTTTAATTCAAAGGGTTTAACAATAATAATGCTTTAAACATGAAGGAATGACACCCATTTATAAACATAGTCGCGCCACTTTCCGAGGCCAAAAGTAATTGGACAATTGACTGTCAAGCAGCTTCTTGGCCAGGCGTGGCCTGTTCCCTCATTATTCCATGACACATTTAACATACAAAGTTCTAGAATTGATTCTCAGTGTTGAATTTGCATTTGGTTGCTGTTCACTGGAACTCTCAATATGAGGCCCAAAGCAATATTTGATGCAAGTGAGGAGGAGATGTTTGTCCTGATTGTGATACGGAGTACAGAAACCGTGCAGGATGGATGTAACGATTGTGCGCAGTATGTTGTACGCCATGGCAACTGGCATGCTCAGCTCGGATTGTCGGCCATCTAGTGTAAATGTACCAAATCCTGCTTGAATTCAAAGTGGGTTCATTCCAGGGCAAGCTTGGCACATATAAACTGGATCAGTTTAAATGGGTCTGTAGATATTTTGTATGAACTAAGCACTCATTCACTCTTGATTCCCAAAATGCATCATGTTGCAACTTTTAAAAGAAAAACAAAGAAAAATCCTGGATCACCCTTTTTATCAGATCCACCCAAAAACATAATCAAGTCCAGGCCAGACACGACATTTTCATTATGACTTATGAAAATCAGTTCAGTTTTATGAAAATGTAATAAAATGTCAAATTGTTGCCTCATGATGCACAGCACTGTGTGTTTTGTATCACTGTGTTTGGCCCAAAGTAACAGAATTATGAAAGTACAATAAAAGCTCGAAGTAGCTCAGGAAAACATTAAGTGCTGCAAATATGAATTTAGATTATAGCACAATAAAAAATTTATGAATAAACGTTTTACAATCACTTCCTAATGTAATTATGAGAGCTGTTCTGATCTGTATCAATCAGGCCTGATCAAGGCATTTTTTTTGACTGATCAAAATCAGCTTTATTAAACATGAGTCTCACTCTGATCTGTCTGTGGCCCGTTTCCAAAGTAACATGTCCATAACGTTGACGGCCATTACTCTGTTTAATGCTTGTTAACTCCCCAGTGGTGTCGAGGCACATTTCAGAAGCTGTGCTTCGCTCGAAATATTCACCGGTTATTTTTGATGCAGATTCACTCCTTGTTAAATCCGAGTAGATTTTTGTTTATCCAGTCATTATCATCTTCTTCTTCTTATCCAGTCGTCAGCATCATCATCTTCTTCTTTAGAGTTTATTGGCGGTTGGCAACCTAAGTGGACAGGAGTGGACCTTTTCTTCTGTCTTACTACATATTTAACAAGCATTACTCAGATCTAGTGGTCAGAAATAAAACACCACAATCATCACATCCCCCTTTCTTTGAAGTGAATTTACTACAATACTGCACTAAGTGGAATTGAAGTGGAAGCACTAAGTAGAATATAGAAAAAAATTCAGTTTGACTTGATTTTGTTAAAAAAAAATCAAGAAGCAGCTTGCAGGTAGTTTTTTTTCCTTCATGCATTGCAGAGCTGTTCAATTGTCAACCATACATTGGATTGTCTTTTATGTACTTGCAGCGTGTCCTGTCTCTCGTGTATTATCGAGGAAACTATAAGTTTTGGTTTGGGACTCGCTATTGGCAGAAACTCGATATTAAATGGTTTGGGATCGGGTGGATGAAGTGATCGTCACAATGAAAACTGACATGATTTTTATTGAGAATGGAAATCGCATTGCATTCTGGGTAGTCGCCGCCATGTTTTCGTTCACGCAAAACCAAAACAAAGACGGATGACGACAGGCGACAAGGAAGAAGATGCACAAATGAACACTGAACAAAGAAAAAAAAAACCACAAATGAACAGAGAGAAAGTCCAGAGCAAGATTCCATGCACAGAGAAGCTACACAAGGAGGCAAAGGAGCGTTATTTGGAGAAAATAAAGATAACTGGAGGAGTTGATCCCTGCAAATGAAAAGAATGGTCACTTGATTTTGAGGAGGTACCGATGCTCACGATACCTCATTTGTGGTGTGAGTGCCAACACATCCAAACAGTTTAAGAATTCTAAATCTCTTGAAGGTTTTCTCTTTGTTAGCTTTGTTGCCACGTAAAAACAGCCCTACAGCTTGTAACCATGTAACAGTTAAATGTGTGCCCGAGGTGTAACGATAGTACCCGGTCAGGATCACACTGCAGCATTTAAAAAGCTGGTTTACTGAAAACAAAAGTATAATTCATTTCTTTGAGTTACTTATGTCGCCATGTAGCAACAGCCAAGACAACTGCCACATCCACGCTAAGTGTGTAACCTAGCAACAGCCCTGCAGCATACAATTACAACAGTTAAATGTCTTTTAATTATAACTTACTAGTATGAAAATGCCATGAACACAGACATAGTTTTCGAAATGTTGTTGAAGGTGAAGTTTTTCCTTCTTACAGCTGCTACCCGAGCAATGTGGCGCCTCTTTGTTAGCTAGGCAACCTGAGCTCCTTAGTGCTGCTTCCAAGCTGGAAAACTGAAACATTTTACACAATTCCGTAAAGGTTTTCCATTCCGGTGGCGTGAACGGTTGTGGCATTTTCTAACGCAACAGCTCACCATTCTGGTTTTTTTTGGGGGTTTTTTTGGTTTTTTTAATGCTCACAATTTAACTTTCAAACCCAACAGCAACGTCTATCTCCGTCTACTTCCAGTACAACTCGCACTTGAGGGAACAAAAGGCCCATAATGCATTGCATTGCTGACGTCACGGCCCCGTTCTCAATATGTAATACTGACAAATTTGTCAATCTCTATATTACTTTAAATACAATTGTTGAAATTTCTTTTTTCCTGAACAAATTGTACCCCCGTGATTTATTTCTGTGATTCTGAACTGTAAAAGCTTGTTGAAAACCAGAAACCCCAAAAAAATTCATCAAAACACCAGCATATAATTAATGTGATTTAAAGGGTTTCTCGAAAACCAAAAAATGTTTCTCATAAAACAGAGTTCTTAATGAAATTTTCAGCTTTGCTTTGTTGTCTTGAAAATAATTCTGTGTCTCAGTTTTATGGATCCAACTGTGCTGTATTATAGAAATAATACCGCCGATGGAATGCAATGGAGATTTTGTTGGGGAAAAAAATCCAAAACAAAATCAGGAAAGTGATCGTCTGTAATATCAGGTAGCTATACACTCTGCCAGATAGTGAACTCCTGAACTGTCTGCTCTGAAACTAATCCGTTTGGGAGAGTTGCATAAAATAATAGTACTGACTCTCCGCACGAGCTGTCACCGTGGAAGTCACTCGGCGTCATATCTGGAACGGCCCATCCCCCTGAAGCTGTGGTTGAGCTGGGAAAGCACAGACGCGTCTGGTGATAAAACTTCCTGTGTATTTGAGAGGTTTGTGGTCTGTGTGATCTGGTTTAGATGGAAGCGTTCTGTCTGGATCGCGGTGAGCTACGGGTTTCCTGTCCTGTCCCCTTGCCACTTTGCACACTTCTGCTTATGCAGACGGAATGTGGTCCGTAATGGTCCCCTTGGATGCTGACTTCTCATGCATTCAAGTCTTCCCAAGATTCAAGTCTTGGCTGCTTGACAAGTGGAAGCTATTATTATTCAGCCAACTTTTGTTAAAGTTTCAGTCCCCAGAACACTTCTAATCTGGAGGAACCGAGTTTGTGAACTTAAGTTAGTTGCAAGTCTTTTGGAAGACTTTCCGGTTGATGAATTCGGAGCTTTATAACTAAAAGTCGCAAGTCTTCCAGGAATTGTCGGTTTTTCGGTTGTGGAGGTACTGCCATTTATACCGGACATTGTTGTGTTGACATGGAATGTTTGACTACTGTCAGGCCATTTACAAAAAAAAAGAAAAAAAAAAGAAAAGACTAATCGCTGTTGACGCAAATCATTATGACAAGCATACACTGCTGGTGGCTAGAGAGACCACACACCGCAACAATATGTGCTGTTGAAAGCAAAACATTTCAACTTGTTCCAATCGCCGCAACAAACTGGTTGATTTATCGTCAACAGTGGACAAAGATGATCAGCAAGCGATTAATTTTGTTCGTACAGAGAGTTTTTGATCAGATCAAGAAGAATGACTTGGGTGATATTATATAGAGAAATGAAGCTCTAAGACTACATCATTAATTATTTAAACAGCATTGTGCAAAAGCTTTATGTTTTAAGACAACATTGTGGAAAATGGTAGAACATGTTGTACAATCATAGTCCGTCTGCCAATGTTAATGATAGAACAACTTTTTCTTCCGTCAACATGTGAATGCAGCACTAGCAATGTATTTGTTGTCAAACTTGATTAGCGTCACTGTTAGCATGTTGATTGCAGTTGGAAGTAAGTCTACACTGTATAGGCCCTGCGGTCCATCAGGCCGCTGCTTATTCGTGGATGCCGTACTGTGAAGCGGATGAGCGTCTACGACTTCCTCCTGGACAGGATACCAGTCCATCACAGGTTATTTCCCCAGCCAAGGCCGGGACCCATCTACAGCTGGGTGGAATGGAACAATGCAGACGAAGTGTCTTGTCCAAGGACGCAGACGGGTAGCATGAAGCATAGACCTGCCATCGAAATCATAAGCAATTCAAAAGTTCGAATTGTTTATGATGACTTTGCAGCTAACTTGAGTTCACAGACTCTGGTCCTCTATACATACACAGTGCTGTGAAAAAATGTGTGCCTCTGAGCTTTTACACATTTAAATTTTTTTATGACATCAAGCTAAAAAGAAATTCAGGCTTCTTTATAATAAAATTTCTAAAAGCATGCTGTTTTAAACTCTTAGTGAAAACAAATCTCTACAATGTGACATAAATGAAATAAAAATATCAAACTCAAAACAAAAGTGTGAATAGGTATGTGCCCCCATTAGTATAACACAAATATTCATTTACATCAATCGTTAAGAGATACAAACAGTATGGTGCTCTATGGTAAACCTGTGTCAAGATGGCAGTTCTCAAAAATTGAGTGACCGTGCAAGAAGGAGACTACTGAGGAAAGCCACCAGGACTCCCATGACGACTCTGAAGTTATGGGTTTTTTTGGCCATGATTGGCAAAATTGTGCATAGTGCAAGTTTTGCATTTTAATGACTGATGTAAATGAAGCCCAAGACGTATTCGGTGACGTGGAAATGTTAATGTATCATGTAAGTGATGATTTATTTGTTATATTAATGGGGGCACATACTTATACACTTTGTTTTGGGTTTGATATTTTTATTTCATTTATGTCACATTGTAGATTAGTTTTCACTGTGAGTTTAAACTGCATAATTTTAGAAATTTTATTATGAAGAAGCCTGAATAATTTTTTTTTTCCAACTTGATGTCAGAAAAAAAATAAAATGTGTAACAGCTCAAGGGGGCACAATTTTTTTTTTTTTTTCGTCACTGTGTGTGCGTGCGTGCGTGCGTGCGCTGGGTATGGGCACTGAGGATAAGTGCTTAGATTTTGGGGATGATCTGGATTATAAAATTTAACTGTTATTATGAGAGATGGTGTGTAGCTTGAGTGCATATACCATTTCATGCCACAAGGTGACACTGCTGTGTAGACAATGACAGATTGAGAGAATAAAATTTGACTTGAAGACTATGTACTCCACTGGTGAAGCTGTAAGCTGATAAACGTACTGTGACATGATGTCCTTAGTGACACTGGCTTCCGGCTCCAAACATTTATAATAATTTGTGTATAAAGGCAACAGCTTGGCCGAATTTTGCAAGATGCATTGGCGTGATAAATTAACTGACAGACCTTACATGAACCTTGTCAGCTTTGTTTTTCATACTGTCTCGGACTTTGGCGTTGATGGATCCATTCTTGAAAACGCTGCGAAGCAATTGCATTTCAATTTCTTTTCATTGTTTTTTTTAAACGAGTTTTTGACATTTCAAACCGTGCTCGGCGATGGCTGCCGCACATATCACCACTGTGTCAACTCTTTGTTTGGAACTGGAAATAGCGGTTGCTAAGGAAGGTCACATGACGCAGACATCGTGGCTGCGGACTCACTTTCGTGAGTTTGAGGATCTGATTGCACTTTGTGTTCAGATGTTCTTCCACAGCAAAACTTTACTTGAATATTTTTGCTTGAAGTCTGAAGTGACATCAGTGTTTTATAAAGTCAAGACCCACATCGGAACAAGTCAAATCCTCATTTCGTCAGCTATGTTTCATACAGTCAGTTTTGGCTCCATTATCATCATCAGGTTTGAACTTCTTTTCCATTTGGGGGGAAAAAAATTGTAATTGATTACGTAATATAAAAAGTTACAGGAATTTTCCCCATAAAATATGTTTAATTGGGAACAGAAGCTTCTCCATTTTAATTGTGCTCTGCTGACAGAAAAGTAGTTTTCTGTCTGAATGATCTGTGAGCGTTTAAATGTCACACTGAAAGATGTCAAAAGTGTAGAATTGGAGAAAAAGGATTCTTTTTTTCTTTAATCGCCATAATGCAAATCGACAGTTTTATAATTTTCATATTGTTTTTGGGTTTTCTCCCACAGAAGAAAACAGACAACAGGGAGTGAACTCTGTTTTGTTGTTGTCTAAAGTTTTGTACGCACATGTGCGTTGTACTTCTTTTGTCACGCTAACGCTTTCCGTCTGTCATCGACCTTTAGGTGGTGAAACTCTTGAGCAACAAGCGATCCCAGGCAGTGGGGATTCTAATGTCTAGCATTCACCTGGATATGAAGGACATCCAGAATGGTGAGTGTCATTACACAGCTGATTCCAGGCCTCCTATTTACGCCACTTTTTTTTCTTTTTTTTTTTAAAATCTCTCCCTGCTCCTCCCAGACTTTATGACCTAATAAAGAGCAGGTAGTGATCAAGTGTTGGCATCATTCATTTTCTGTGTGGAGCTGGACACACCTGTTCCTATTAATCTGCTCTGGGCAGGGGCAGGCTGGGAACCACTGACCTCCTCCACAATCACCGATATTACTTATTTATTGCTCCTTTGTTGCCCTTATCAGAAGACGATCATAAAATCCCAAATTGGTGACAACGCTGCACCTGACCTGGGAGGGTCAATATAGGAAACATGACAGATTTACCAGTGAATGCATGTACGCCCCATTCTCGCTGTCACGGATAAGCATCCCAGAAGCTCACGGTTTGAAACCTCGTCCACACATTGGAAAACCTTAGACAGTCCGGGACGGTGTCAGTGGTGAACCAAACTATTCAGTCATCGTGTCGTGGTTTTATTTCAGCTGTGGCTGAATTTACAACATATTCAAAAAATGTCTTTTTTTCTATAGTGACCTTTGAAATACTTTGGTAATCCTTGCATTTCTGAGGAGCCCAAAACCAGATTTGAGTCAGATTACTTTTAAATGTAATCAGTTACTGAATATAAATTACATGGTGATTTTTGTAGTTAGTAATGTAATCCATTGGATTACCAAAACATAACGTAATCTGACTACTTTTGGATTACTTCAAAACCAATTACTGAAAATGATGCACATTATACCAAAAATGGACACAACCACAAATATTCTTTTTTTCTCTTTATCCCATAACAAATTCCAAATTAAATTACAAATTGAAATAAAGTATCTCAAAAGTTAACCCTTTCAATTATCTGACCATTGTGGGTTTTTTTCCTCAAAACAAATTTCACAAATTGCACTCCATGTTTATGTTCTTGTGCTGCAAACTTTAAAAAGTTTAAACTCAAGGTGATGGCGATATTGCCAGGAATTGAAAGCTGTTTTTTTTCAAGTGGTGTGGACACACTGCTGCTGCTTGAGTCCACCATCTTGTGGAGATTTTCTTCTTCTACTTGCAAGCGTTGCAATTAGTGTAAATAAATAAAGACTGACTATTGGTTGAAGACTGAGCTGTATTGGCTACACGGGTCGAGTCACTTCTAGTTCATTTCCAGTTGATGAGTTAATAGCACTGGATCACTGAAAAAGGTTTCATAATTTTAAACTTACCATATTTAAGTAATCAAAATGTAATCAAGTAATCCTTGACAATGTAACTATAATCTGATTACACATTTGTCCAATGTAATCTGGCCTGATTATTATGTTTTTCATGTTGATTATGTTTTGTAATCCGATTACTTAATCCTGATTACATGTAATCCGTTACAACCCAACCCTGCCACGAACATTGTTGTATATGTTGTAGCATCACCTTCCAGGTTTTATAGATGCTCCATGGTTGGACTACAGGTGTGATTTTAGTGTCATAGTGTCTATGGCTACGCTACGATTATTTTTACACACATCACATTTTATAAGACCAGAGTGTTACAACATCAAACAGCGCGCCAGATCACATTCATGGGCAACTGTGATCTTCATGCGGCAGTTTGTCACGGTTATAGTCCATGTTCTCTGTGAAAGTGAGAATGGGGCTTAACCCTACACAACAGCAAGGCATACATAAAATACAGGACTGTCAATGTACCCTGTACCCCATTCATTTATTTGTCTGTGAACAGGCCATCTCAAAAATTCACAAATGACTTTCACAAACATTTGGTTAAGAATTGAATTAAGGAATGCTTTCATTAGATTCTGAGACGGATGCAGCTTTATTTATTTTTTTGATAACAAGCAGCGGCGCCTTTGTTGGCCATCATGCTTAGGTTTTGCAAATGAAAGAAACCGACAAACAAACTAATTTCAAGCTACATGTAACTTCAAGCACACCTGCTCTTAATTTCTATCATGCATGGGATGATAAAATTATTCCCACTGCAAGGCCAGACATGTCCAGCAGGTGGCAGACTGGACTATGTTATAATACATAAGCAAACCAAAATAGTATTTGTATTGATGTGGTGCATAAATGTTACCAAATTTTAATCAGTTTCTCCTCATTATGTGCCCTTTGTCATTTGGAGACTTATAAGATGATAAAATGTGGGCAGCGTGGCGGCCAATGGGCAGTGCACTTGTGTCCAAAGCAAAAGGTTCCCGGTTCAAGACCTCCCGTGTCCATTATCCATGTAATGTGGAGTTGCGTCAGGAAGGGCATCTGGCATAAAACTTGTGCCAAATCAACATTTCAACTTGTTCCAATCACCACAGCTGCAAGACAAACTGGTTGATTTGTCATCAACAGTGGACAAAGATAGGTTAGCAGATTAATTCTGTTTATCTAAGTACAGCGATGCCTGGTTTTTGATCAGATCAAGAAGAATGACTTGTGTGACATCATATAGAGAAATGAAGCTGTAACAATACATCATTAATTATTTAAACAACATTGTGCGTAAGCTTTATGTTTTAAGACAACATTGTGGAAAATGGTAGAACATTTTGCTCAATCATAGTCCGTCTGCCAATGCAAATGACAGAACAACTTTTTCTACCATCAACATGTGACTGCAGCATTAAGGCGCAGTCATCTAGACGCTTGGATTAATGTAGACGAATGTATTTGCAAACGTCGGTGTCCGCTAGCTGTCGCTGTGCTCCGCCGTCCTCCACCATTGAACGTTGATGTGTCCAAAAATTTTCCAACATGTTTAAAATTCCTCGCCGTTTGCCGACGTACCTCTGGCTACGTTGGAAGCCGTTAGAGAAGGTTAATCTCCGCTACAACCAAGTTAGCCTCCATGCGGATGAATATGGGTTCTGGTGTGACGACCCGAGTGAAAAGGGAGAAGCTAGAAGAACCTACTATAAGACGATAAAACGTATTTCCTTTGAATTATTGTGTTAACAATCTGGAGGGGATGGACTCATTTATCTGTTTATTCACTCACTACATTTTACAGGGAACATGCCTAGGTTTTTCCCAATGCCAAGGAATTTTGTTTTGTGTGTGTGCGTGTGTGTGTGTGTGCGTGTGCGTGTGCGTGCGCGTGCGTGCTCAAGTTTTTCATTTATCAGAAATATATTACAAACATTACAAAAATGTT
>OMMV01174587.1:0-11141 GCA_900302635.1 Chatrabus melanurus | reverse complement strand
ATTTCCACCAAACTTGATATGTGGATGACAGTTGACCACGGAATTGCCCTGAAAGGGTTTCTTTTGGCAAAGGTCAAGGTCATTGGGGTCATAGGCCAAAATTAAAAATTCTCACTTCGATTTACACCAAACTTGGCACACATATGGGGTGGGGTCTGCAATTGTCCAACAAGGTCAGATTTGCTAAAGGTCAATCATTGGGGCCAAGGTCATGTCTTGCTGTCTGTTTGTTGGCCTGCCCCTCCTAGGTCCTTTGGCTGATTTCTTCCAAACTTCATATGTTAATGAAGGTTGACCCCAAAATTACTCTTAAAGAATTCATTATGGCAAAGGTAAAGGTCAAGGAATTTGATTTTCTATCCTATTTGGACCAAATGCGCACACCTGTAGGTGGATTCCTGAATCGCCCTGGCAAGGTCAACCAGAGGTCAATCATTTAGGTGAAGGTCAAGGTCATCGGGGTCAAATGTCAGGTTGCCACAGCCCTTACTGTCTTCATGCCAACGGATACTATTACCCAGTTATAGTATATTTGAAATTCACATCATATGTGCACCCTGTACTTTGTTCAAAAGAAGTTTCCTTTTCTTTTGTGTGCTTTGCTGTATTATTGCAGGCTTACCTAATAAAGAAGAGCCAGCCGTGTGGCCATCAAAGACCTGAACAAAGTCTGCACAGGCCTCAGGGACCAGGTCAAAGGAGGTGAAAGTCAGCCTGACTCTCTCTCCATCAGGCACTGTGATGACCCACTGATGACGGAAAAATGAACCAACATTCATAAATAATCAAACACAAACAAACAGGTCATGCAAGCTCAGATCAGAATCACTCATAAGATTTAGCTGATTTCAAAGCACTAGTGGAAAAATAACGACAACAACATTATAACAGAAGATTCATCAGTCACTCAGATGGAGTGTCACTGATGTATTGTCTCCAGTCTGCCGGGCGGCTAAGTGTAAAATCATTCACATCGTGATACAAGCATGGTATTCTTTAAGAAAAAAAAATGTTAGCCACGTAAAAATCCAACATAGACGGCACATATTATTGGAATATTTATTAAATACTGTATAATTCCAAAAATGTAGGTAATATTTTTGCATTTGTTGTCTATATGCATGTAAACTTGCATGTTATGTTAAATTAAAAGGATAAATTAGTCCACAGAGTCAAAAAATAGACATGAAAACTACTCTAGAGCCATTGACAAATACATTTCCTTGGTAACGTCACATATACAGATTTAGGACGACGGTTGTAAAAGTGCCGCAAATTATATAGGAATTCCAACGATGCCACAATGATACAGGTTGACAGAATCTAATCGAACAGAATAAAAGCAGAGCTTTCAAATGTTGTAATCAGCGTTAAAACATATACACAGATACAAGACGGGTAAATAGACATTTACTCAGTTTTCTGGTTGAGTGGAAGAGGAATTCCAGAATGAGCTGCAGTGAAGAACTTTGGAACCCTGCTGATCAATGACAACAGAATTTGTCCTTTCACCTTCTGCAGGTCAAAGGTCACGGGGTCAGGGCTTCTGAGGGGGGTGGCTGGAATTTTGACTTTTGTTAAAGGGCAACCGAGTTGACTTCAGGTTTCCTCACAGGAACAAGTGTCAGAGAGCACAACCAGAACAGTCCTGGAAAAGCTGTCACCAGACACCCGCTACACCGTCACCGTGGTTCCCGTCTATGCAGAGGGCGACGGGCCGAGCCTGTCCGACACCGGAAAGACGCGTGAGTACACGTCTGTGGTCTTTGAATCCATCGCTGCTGAGCGGCGTTTTATAGATTATAATCTCCAGTTGATTTACTGCTTCAACGGGGAGCAGTTTTAATGGGAATACCATCCCAGAACTTCAGTTTTAGTAAAAGCAAAATAACCGAGTCCCGCCTGGACACCAGCTCGGATCCAGTCAGTGACCATGTCTTTCTGTCTCAGGCCCGCTGGGCTTTGCGAGGAACCTGCAGGTTATCAATCCCACATCCAGCACCCTGAATGTTCGCTGGGATCCCGCTGAGGGAAACGTACGCGAATACATCGTGACCTGGGTGCCGGTTAAAGGAGGGGAACAGGATATGGTAAGGTTTCTCTGTGCACGCTGTCAGCTGTCCAGGTCTCTGTCAACACGTCCGTGTGTTCTCACCAAAAGTAGAGAATTAAAAAGGGTCATATTGGGCAAAATCGGTTTTTAATCTGCTTTTTAAAGTTACATAACTTCGAACCCCACCCCTGCCCATTCTCCATGTAATGTGGAGTTGCGTCAGGAAGGGCATCCGGCGTAAAACTTGTGCCAAATCTACATGCAAATCCATGTGGGCTCTGCTGTGGCGACCCCGAGTTGAAATTGGGAGAAGCCGAAAGTAGATTATTTTATGCAGTTACATAACTTTAACATTAACAATGTTTAACATCCACAAAGTTACACAATTCTCCTGCTATCAGCAAAATTTACAGCTGAAACTTGTGTGACATATGTTAAGGAAGTCCATATATGGACTTCTGCCTGCTCTTTATGCCACACCCATGCAGTCTGTGGGAGAAAGGCGGAGCCACATCTTGCCAAGCAGCACTTTTTGATTTAAAGCAACAGTCAGAGAAACCGATTCTTGGAGACCTGAATTGATTTTTTTTTTTCTCCCTTGGTCAAAAGGAGGCGGGGTAATGCAACCGCCGTACACCTCCAGAGGAGGAATGGAGGTCATGTGACCACCCACATCCCGATCTGTTTTTACATTTGCCGACACCAAAACTACAAAAATGTGTTTATTTGTTGACGCTGATATTATTTTGTGCAGAAAAATAATGTTGCTAATTTTGGTCTAGATCCAAATCTGTCTTAAATGCAAACCGCCATCTACTGGTTGGCAAAGGTAGGCCACAACATGCAGAGCATTGTGGGAAATTGTCAATATCGTAATCCCACGTCGCTGTGTGTTTATTATGTATGGAAAACATAAACAACTCAAAGCTGCGATTCCAGCAAATTATTTTGACCATTTTCATGCCTTTTCGATAAATTCTGCGATGGTTTTTATTTGTAAACCGGCTCGATGTTATTCCCATTCGCCGCACACTGCTCTGCTCGCCATCTGTGCAACCCACGCTGATGTCGACACCAGAAGAGCCTTTTGCAGGTGACTGCGAGTGGCGTGTTGTATTTTTTTTTAATCCCATCCTTCAGCATTCTTGCCTTATGATGTCACAATGATTTGATGGCCATATAAGAATTCTGAGTGGCGCCATCTGTTGGCTGGTGGAGGTAATGTTTGCTCATTATTGCCCCGGTGCAGTTATGCACTCTTATTGCACCTTCTTCATTTTTAGGATGCATCCTGTCAGTGTCTGTGGCTAATTTTGGTTTCTACCTTTAATAACTGTTTTTGACACCTGTTAACCGTAATTAGTTTGCAGAATTACTAAGCAGGCGTTTCCTTTGCCATATGGCGGCATTAATAAAGAAAATAGCTGTTTGTTTGACTAAGCCTTGGCGTCGGCTTGAACTTGCCCGTAGTCTGACATGATTCCAGTTGTTTCCAAGGCAACACCTTTCTTTTTGACCTTAGCGGTTAAAAGTGCAGTTTCATGCATAAGAAAAATGAACTGCATTCTGTCTTTACAGTTTTTCTTTAACGTAATACGACAATATCTGGATGCCGTTCATTCTTTTCCCCGGAGAGTCACTTGGTTGAAGAAATATTCTTAAAGTTAATTTGCTTTGGAAACAGTTTGGAAACAGATGAAGTGCTCTGTCTGTTGGCAGGTTTCCTCACCCAATATTAGATTATTTTGAAAAAGGAGAAATTTATGTTTGCGGCAGCACATAGAGGAAGACCGATAGTTCTTGCTGCCAGTTTTGTGCTTTGCTCAAAGGCTCAGACGGCACCAGGAGTGTCTTTGAAGTGCAGGCTTTCTGCTTAAATCCCCTTTATCTAAAAACGTCCACTGTTGCTCTTACTGAGCTGCGCACAGACAGATCCTGCGTCCAAGAGGATTTAAATCGTGACATCTTCCTGTCTGGGAGTATTTCTGCCTCTGCCAAACCCTCTTTTCCGTCTGACAATCTCTCTCTTCTTGGATATTGTTTTTTCCGATGCGCTCTAATTCTGAGTATTTATCCGGCACAAAGGTCTGATGTCATTTATTCTTTCCTCAACCAGGACCAGGTGTCCGGATCCACCACCTCAACCGTCCTGAAGGAGCTGGATCCCGACACCGAGTACACCGTCAGTGTGGTGCCCATCTACCACGAGATGGAGGGCAAGACCATGTCAGAAAACGGCAAGACAAGTGAGTTCAGATGGATTTGTAGCAGCAGCAGCAGCAGCATCGACGGCAGGAGAACATGATCCACCATGGGTGTATCTTATTGCTTAATGAGCGTTTGACACCTTTCATCAGTAGGGAAACCACAAATTAAACATCTTATCACTTCTTTTTTAAGATCCTTTGGGTGGAGTGAAGAACTTGCAGGTCGTCGACCCGACAATCAACACTCTGACGGTCCGCTGGGATCCAGCTGTGGGCAACGTCCGGAGCTACAAGGTCTTCTATTCAGCGGAACCGGGAGGAGAACAGCAGATGGTAGGAATTGTAATAAACGAATAAAGCTTCTGCACTGATTAAGTTAATCATGAGGTACGCAGACGATTTGTCAACGAGCCAAGCGGACGTGCTCGTTGGCAGCACAGTTTAAGAGCGAATTTCAGTTTTGATCAGTTGTTTCCCTTGGATTCACTCAAGAAGGTTTACATCGGCACTTGGTCATCTTCATGGTTATTAATAATAATAATAATACATCAGATTTATACAGCGCTTTTCTCAGTACCCAAAGACGCTTTACAATTTACACCTGAACATGTGGGGGGGGTATTACTTTTGACCCAGTGTTTTTTTGATCCGGTTTGGACCCAACTTGGTGGAATGAATGAGGGCCAGCCGAGACCAAAGTGATTTGATTTTGAGAAAAAATGGTTAAAAGTCAAGGTCACAGGCCAAGGTCAAAATGTTGGACTCATGCTTAAATATTGGGAATATTTAAAATGCTATTTCACGACTGACATACACCTGTGGTTACTATTATACACCGATTTGAAGTCTGATTATCACCTTTCCTTCAGTTATATGACCTTTGACCTTGTGTGACCTTGAAAAGTAAACCTCATATAGAATGGCTATTGTGAGGAATTGGTTAAAGATACACGTGTGGTTACTATTAAATGCTGATATGAAGTCTGATATCACATTTCCATTGGTCACATGACCTTTGACCTTGTGTGACCTTGAAAAGTAAACCTCATGTGTCATCCTTCTGTTGGTCACATGACCTTTGACTTTGCAAGGTCAAACTCAAAGTCGGAACTGTTTAACTTTTGATCAAATGTCAAGTCCACACAGAAAATTGGTGAATCAAACATTTAAGGCGCAGGCGTTGCGTGCTGAATGCTCCTGGTGAGTTCATCTTTGACCCACTAGTTTGTGCAGAAATCATCAGCTGTCTTCATATTGCTGCTGTTTTACATAACCAAGCGGACTGCTTTGGAACCAGCTGCTTTGGAAGCACATTTACTGCACAGCGCTCATCTTGGTAGTGACAGACTAGCTATCTAGTCCGGTCTCAGCTATCCAGTTTGTGAATGATAAAAATGTTTTAACCTTGCAGTTGTGACATTAGATACGTGTTTAGTATGCCACACAGACAGTTTCAGTTCATTAATTCACTGTCTCCTCCATTCTTGCCGGACAGGAGGAGTTGTCAGGAGGTACCACCAGCACCGTCCTGAGGAATCTGGACTCCGACACAGTTTACAACGTGTCTGTTCTTCCCATCTATCCAAATGAGGAAGGGATACTCCAGTCGAAGAATGGAAAGACAAGTATGTGAATTTGTGTCTTTGCTCACGGTCCTTTCAAAGCCTCGACTATGTTCAAACAGAGACCTCTATGAGTCAAAACCCACATTGAATGCGTACAATGAGCAGATTTCTGCACAGTTTCTGTGTAAAACTGCATTAATCCCCAGCAGCAGGACAACTGGCATTAAAGCTACAGTGTGTAGGATTTAGTGCCACCTGGTGGTGAGGTTGCAGATTGCATTATGCCCCCGCCTGTCAGTATTTTGTTTCTTTGTCGACCGGGGGTTCAGGCTCCGTTGCCTTCTCTTGTGAAAAGCGATATTTCACAAAAATGAGGCTTCTCAAACTTGTTAGCCTGCACTAGCAACCAGCAGACAGTGTTTAGAAGAGCAACCGCTGATTCCTCTTCTTTTTTTCTTCAGTCTTTCTACCGCACTGCAAAATGTGCTCCCATGTAGATATGAAGGGTTCCTTCTAAGCTCATGAAAACACATTGATTCATCGATGCAGGTAATTAAACACTAATGAACAGATGGCTGTGGATGCTGTACTCCATTTCTGCTAATAAACACGCCTAAATCCTGCACACTGTAGCTTTAAAACTTGATTTTCAGAGGACTAAGATGAACTGAGTTCAGTGGCTGCCTCAAAGGTTAGACATTGATCTGAAGACAGATGGTAGTCGTTAGAAAATGGTTACCAGTAATTTAAACTCAATTTGTAATTGATGGGCTAAAACATGAAAACGAATCAGCAGCGGGTCCTTCGAGACTAAAAGTCCTTGTTTATATGGACGTTTGTGGCTCACAAAAGAACATAATGAATGCCAGAAAGTTTCGGCAACTTTCCCGACTGATACATCTGGACACTCCTGATGTGGTAAACCCACCCATCTGGAGCACCCTGCAGGATTAAAGCACTGCTAAGCATTGTTTGCAGCAGTTATTTAGTTCATTTTTTTTTTTAAAAAACAACAGTTTTTTTTTTTTACAGTCTGAATATGAGACAAAAAGCAGTAACAGGGATGGTTTTTTTTTTTTTTAACTCACAGAGTACCAGAAACTTCAGACAGTCCTGCTTTGACTTTGACACATGACGTAAACCCCACCCATGCAGGATCAATCAAACACATGCAGCAGATATTTGGTCCTGGTTCCACACGGTGATGTGTCCTCTCTCTTTCAGAGGCCCTGGGTGGGGTGAGAAATCTCCAGGTGACCGACCCTACCACCAATTCGCTCCGGGTTCGCTGGGAACCGGCTGAGGGCGACGTGAGGCAATACCGAATCCTCTACGCCCCCACTGCTGGAGGTCCTGAGGTCATGGTAGGTTCATGCGCACGTACTGTTTAACTTGTGTTTATTCAAGGTTTGCTTTCACTGTGTGTTTGTTCATCTTCAAGATATTCTCCATCCAGATGCAGACGTGGATTTATGTATATATATATTTTTTGCCTCTGTACTGCCAGTGTTTAAGGCAGCGCTGTTTCCATAATGTCATTTTTGGTAAACCCCAAAGAAATGTAGGACTTACTAAAAATTGGGCATTGTGGTGTTTATGCTTGGTCTATCAAGACAAGATGTATGGAAAGTTCTGAGCCTTCTCGACCTCATGCATATATCAGAATACAATCTGACTGAAACTTTATATCCTTTGTGGCCACGATGGCATCATTTCCTCAAGTCTCATTCATCCATTCACACACTTATATGGCTTTTTTTGTGAGCTGGACTGATTGAAACTTAGTCGTGATGGTTTCACTTTTATCCGTCAGATGGAAAAACAAAAACACAAGAACCGAATCATGCAAGAGAATTAGAGCATATTGTGGCAAAAGCTTATGTTTTAACATAAACTAGATTTTAGAGTCTACCGTCATTTCTGTGAAGACTATTGAGCCTCCAGGCAGTAAAACATCAAGAAGGAATTATTTCAAGGTAACTAGATTGGGTCCTTAACGGTCATGAGTAGCTGGTGTATGGCACTGTGTTTTCCCAGGTGGACAAACGCCCAAGTCTTCATAATTCTGGAGCTTCTGGACTTAATGTGTAGCTGTGAGACACTGGCCATTTTTCTGGAATGACTTTGTGTAAAATGAACAGTTACTTAGGGAGACTCCGATGAGGAGGGAATGTCAGCTTAGACATTTTGGCCATGTGGCACTTTTCTCTTGGCATGATTCAGCATGTAGGTCCTCAGTGTTGAGGACCCCAGCGGTTGGAGAAGGCCAAGAACATGCCCATGTTTCTCCTGGCTGGGGCAGATCGATGGCTACGTTCAAGAGGTGGGGATGGGTCAGTTGTCTGCCCGGGTATTTGCCATCCAGGACCAAAGGCAGTTCTGTGGTGTGGTGGATGCAGCAATGTGTGGTACCAGGGCAAGCTCCCAGACCTGACCTGGTTGTTCTCACAAGCACGATGGCACCTGAGGGTTGTTGCGGTCAACTGTCAATCATTAGGTCCCATGGCAGACTTATGAGAGCTGTCAGGTCACAGTTTGAATTTGTGTGAAACTGACTGGAAAAGTGAGTTCAGGAAGTTGTTGCAAGTATCCAATAAGTGGTGTTTCAGGCTTTTGAGGCATTCCTTACGGGACAATAAAGTCGAATAAAGGACAGCATCGATGTCAAACTGTAGCAAAGACACACAAGTACCAGGTTTGATCCAGTTAAGATGCAGAAAGTCGTGCCTTCAGTGCGAGGAATTTATTTACAGATGACTTGTTTTATTCTTCACAGACTCAGGAATCTGGAATGATGACAAACACGGTGCTGAGAGACCTGAAGCCCGACACAGAGTACAGAGTGACACTGGTGCCTGTGTACAGTGACGCAGAGGGGAAACGCATGTCGGAGAAAGGAAAGACCAGTAAGTTTGGTCACATTAGCACAGCTGTTAGCACATCTGGCTCACAAAGGGCTTTGCCAGCACTCGTCCTAGTTTGTTTTATCCTCCGGTGTCCTTTTCAGACAGTAATCCATCAATCAGTCTTAAAATCACATCTTCCATTCCTGTAACTGACAGTGGCCATGTGAAAACTCTTAAGTTGTGTCACGTTTTTCATTGTTTTGAGGAACGCATGATTTTAGGACTCTATCACTAAATAACTAAATAATCAAAGAAAGGTGCTAGAAAGTCAGTAGAGTGTGCTTTTCTGTGATTGACTGTTCAGAATGGCTAAATTTCCCAGAACCAGTAAACCTCGCACATCTGGTGTTCAGACTAGGTCAAAATGAACACAATGAAGACATTGAAACTGCTTTCTGTTTAGACTCATAACTGTTCTGTGATTTGTCGACAGAGGCCCTGGGTGGCGTGAAAAACCTGCAGGTCACTGACCCCACCACCAGCTCCCTGAAGGTGCGCTGGGAGCCAGCGGAGGGCAACGTTCGGCAGTACCGCCTCTTTTACGTCCCCATGGCCGGTGGTGCAGAGGACATGGTGAGACTTCACAATATGTCACGGTGCATTCTTTGATGCTAGTGGAGAATACATCAAATTTAAGGTCAGCAGCATCGGGGTCTGTGCTTTCAGCTGTAATATAATTACGATTTCACCCAAATGTTTGATGCATTTTTGTGATTCCTGATGTCCAAATTCTTGAAGAATCTTGAACTTAATCAGAATAAGAGAACAGGCTCCTAATCCTGCAGGGATGGGATTTCACTGAGCCACAAGAGGCTCCTGTTTAGAATATTGTGAATGCAAAAACGTGCACATAAACCTCATGTTACTGACTCAAGTTTGTGGTCATAACTCGTTTTTCCTATGTGCATGAGCAGGAACAGGTCTCAGGTGGGACCACGAACACTGTATTGAGGAACCTGCTGTCAGACACTCCCTACACAGTAACTGTTGTCCCAGTTTACCCAGAGGGAGAAGGTCTGCGCCAGTCTGACGATGGAAAAACACGTAAGTCCCTAAAGCTTCTTGGTCTCACAAGTCAGTGCCCAACTGCATCAAACTTCAGTAAACACTGTACAAAACTGTAACTAGTCTCAGTAGAAACTGCAACTGGCCAGGATAGAAACGGTCACAACTGCAATTGGCATCAACAGAAATTGTTGGAACTGCATCTGGTCTAAATGGAAATTGTCAGAACTTCAACTAGCTTCATTCAAAACTGTCAAAACTGCAACTGACCTCAGAATAAACTGTCATAACTACATCTGGCCTTGGTAGCAGCTGTCAGAACATCAACCGGCCTTATTAGAAACAGTCAGAACTGTAATTGGCCTCAATAGAAACTATTAGAACTTCCAGATGTCGTCAGTAGAAACTGTCAGGTCTTCAACTGGCCTCAGTAGAAACTGTCAGCTGAAAGGTTGGTTCCTCCTTTGTAAAAGATCCATTCTCTAAGAGAGTTTGTTAGATTTTAGTGATAGAAACTTTGGGTGCGCCACATTATTTGTATTATTTTGTGTGATTGTTCATTTTGGAAGCGGTCGTCTCACGTCTCTTTGGTTACCGTTGAAAGAATCCTCACATCTGTTTTGTCACTTCATCCTGAGGGGCTTTGGATGATTTAGACGTAGGACAATACGGCAGACTACACTGTGCTTTTTTCATTGAGTTTATGTGCTCACCTGGGACACCGTGATCGTCTATAAAGATGTTTCTGATGTCTAACTTTGCAAAAAGACCACAAAAACAGACCCGAGTTTGACGAGCTGAAAACTATCACCGGCATCAAACCAGGAGATTCGGGTTGAGTTCAGGATAATGAATCACTGACTTTAGTCGGTTTTAACCCTGAAGGGACGCCGTGGATCGGCTTTGTCTTACTGGCTGCTGCTTAGTAAAAGGACGACCTTTGACCTTTGTTGAGTGTTGGAGGAGATTTGGCTCAGTGCGGTTTGGATGGTTTACACAACATGTTATGTTGGCAGGTTAGACGTGTCCAGCAGTGACGCGCGGCCCTCCGTGAGTCATTCCTTCAGTGAATATGAGCCTGTGTGCTGATGTTAATGTCCTTTTTTTTGCATGACCAGAAACTAAGTCCACTTATTCAACAGCTCCACTGTTTCTCTCCCAGAAGGAATTTGTCAGAGACACTCTACATTACGTGTCGATGAAGACGGCAATTCAGTGGCTCTTAATGCTATAAGGCGATTAAATGACATCATCTCTCTGAAGGATAGATGGTTATTTGTCTTGGATGACAAATGGAAAACATCCTGGCAGACTTGATCCTGTGAGATTTTCAGAACTTTTTTTTTTTTTTTTTAATTCTTCTTCTGTGCCTACATCTACTGACTGCATGTAGTTTTTTTTATTG
>OMMV01174585.1:0-12068 GCA_900302635.1 Chatrabus melanurus | reverse complement strand
AACACAATGGTGTTTGTTAAAAGTGTCTAGCACTATTAGTTATCTCACAGGAACATGATATGTGCACGGCCCCTGCTAAAACCTTTTTTCATCTCAACAGAAGAATGAGGAGATCCAGATGAAATGTAGGTGAATGTTTTTTCCTTGGGATCCTCTCCAGGCACAGTGATCTTGAACTGTATCTGATGGGATTTCAGAATTATAAAACTTTTAAAGATGTTAAATGGGGTTTTCAATGTTAAAATTGAAAGTCTGGATTCTGGATCAGATCCGGATGAAACTTGGTATGGTGATAGAGGTTGCCACTCTACATGTCCCCACCAAATATCATATTAATCGCCCAAGAATTGATGGAGATATGAATTTTTTAAATCTCGCCAATGATGAGAGATAGGGATTTTCAGGATACTTAAAAAATTCTTGGATCCAGAATATGATCCGGATCACTGCCAAAAAGTAATCATTTGTTCCGTCGATCCAGGGCTATCAGCAAAAAACATTTCATGAAAATCCGTCCAGAACCTTTTCCGTGAAGTTACAAACAAACAAACCAACCAACGCAACCGAAAACATAACCTCCTTGGCGGAGGTAATAAAAGAACTAAAATATAACATTGTTAACCACTTAAGGTGCAATCTCACCTCGATGTTTGGGCCAACGTAGACAAACGTATTTGCAAACATTCGTGTCCGCTGGCCTCCACCGGCCCACACTGATGAATGTCGATCACGTCCAAAAATTTTCAACATGTTTAAAATTTCTCAGCGTTTGCCGACGTAGCTATGGCTATGTTGGAGACAGTTAGAATCACTGGACAGCGGTGTGTCGACCCCCTCTCCCGCACAATGCCACGTTAGCAAAAGTCCCGCTTGTTCTAATGGCGTGTCGGCTAAGGCCCGCCTCCATGTTGTGGAACGCCGACCTGCGTTAGAGTTTTGCTACCAAGTTCCGGTAACATGATTTTTGCTGGTGTTTGGCCAGTTTTCTCAACTTTGCCCTGCGTTCAACACACACTGGGGTAAATGTTATAGTGTGAATGGGCTGTTACCATTATTTCAAATAAACATTTAAGTTCTGGAAAAATAAAAAATGATATAGTTTTTTTGGTGGTATGTTTTTTTTCCTAGTGATACATCAGTTGTTTCTGCTTTTCTTTTTCGTTCTTCGAACTGGTTCAAAGCCTTGGTTTTTAACATATTAGTCTTTTTTTTGTTCTTTCTCTCTCTGACTGAGAACAACATTTTGCAGTGTCTGGATTGTGATCAAATGAGTAGATTTCCTTGTCAGGCAGGATTAGTAGATACTTGTACAGCTTTACCTGAAAGAGTTTATAGATCTTCTCTGATCAAAGCAGTGAAAGATATGGACATGTGATGGATTTCACTGTAATTATTCATGCCCTGTCCAAAAAGATCCACATCAGCTTTTTTTCGCCCAACTGAAAAATTTGATTCTCCTGCATCTCTGACAAGCTTGAAACTAAGTGACGTCATATCGGTAGGCGACATTAGCAGTAAGAACAATGTGACTCAAATGTGTGCATTTCTGCTGCCATTTTGAAATGAAAGTGTTAATTCTAACCACTCAGAGGCTGTAACTGCATTGTAAGTGCTTAAGTCCAAGTGGGAGGTGTTGATTTTGGAGGTGTGACTACATACAGTATAACACACAAATATGCTTGAACACCTCCCGCACATTTGAAAAAAGACAAGAGTGAAAGTTTTGGCATTAGCTGAGAAAGGTTTTTCTACATCTGTCAGTTGTATGTCAAAACTAATAATGTCAGTATGGAATACTACAATTGTCACTGTGATGCTTCAATATTTACAGTCAGGTCCATAAGTATTAGGACAGTAAAAGCATTTTTGTAATTTTACCTCTGTACACCACCACAGTGGAGCTGAAATGAAACAATTAAGATGTTCTTGTAGTCTGTAGACTGTTAGCTTTAATTTAAGGGGTTAAACAAAAATATTGCATTAACCATTTAGGAATTACAGCCATTTGTATATACAGTCCTTCCATTTTCAGACCCCATAGGTAATTGAACAAAGTAAATATAAGGATTATTTTTAAATACAAGTTATTACTTTTACAGCCAGTTTTCTTTGGACAAGTCCCACTTGAGAGGTTTTTGAGAACTGCTGACTCCAGAGAGATTTACCATACTATTTGTGTTTCTTAATAATTGATGTAAATGAAGTCCAAGACATATTCGGTGACTTGGAAATGTTCATGTGTCCATCCTCTGACTTGTCTAAAGAAAACTGGCTGTAAAAGCAAGAATTTGTATGACCAATAATCATTATGTTTAGTTTCACCAATTATGTATGGGCTCTGAAATTGAGGAACTGTGTATAAAAAATGACAATAATTCCTCAAGGGCAAAGGCCAAAAATATGCCAGATGTGTTGCAGGTGGGTGGTGGCTGTGGTTACAGCATGCACATCTCCTGCATGAGCGAGGCATTCCAGGAGCATCCCAGGCACATGCCTCGCAGCTGCCACACCCCTCCAGAGTGATGCGATCGGCACACAGCAAAAACAGACATTAAATAATTAACGGCTTTCACTGGAGTCTCTATGGCCACACACTGTAAAAAAAATTCCATTGTTTTTATGGAAAAAATGGCAGCTATGGTTGCCACAATAATTCTGTAAAAATATGTAAATACCTTTACAGAGGATACTGTAAATTTTACAGGATAAAATCATTGTAATTTGCAAAAAAAATTAATAAAAGCAGAATGGGAACAGGACAGCCTTGAACCAGAGATATTCTGTTTTGGAAGTAAGCACACTCACTGCTTGCATCACCATTCTGTCAAGTGGTGGGAAGTACTCTGAAAATGTAATGAAATGCAGAATCTGTTTTATCCTATTTCTATATAGCCTACTCAATTCTAAACAGACATGATTTTTTCAGAACTCCTAATATTAATATACTTTGTACAAATACAGTAAAAATATGTTAATTTGGCAATATGACATACAATTCATTATATTTTCAGAGTAGTTTCTGTGATGCAACAGCACAGTGGTGCAAACACTAAACATGCTTGCCTCCCAGGTTCAAGGCCGCCTCAGCCCTGTTCTCCTTAGATGGTTGCAGTTGTGTTAGAAAAACCAGATCAAAATGTGGATCCCAAGCCAATCCTGTTGTGGTGGCCCTGAGTAAAATGCTAGCAGCACAACAAAATCTCATTGAATGGAATTCGATGTACAATAAGTAACAACTCTGTTGAAATGAGTTTAAAAACAGCATTGATAATGCTAATTCAGCAAAAAAAGCTCTTGTATTTATTACATTAAAATGTAAATGTTTTGTAAATTACAACATTATACGGTAAAATTTACAGGTTTTTCTGTAAATGTATTTACATATTTTTACAGTATTTTTTTACAGAATTATTCTGGCAACCACAGCTGCTAGTTTTTTTTACGTTAAAACAACAACAAAAAATTTACAGTGCAGACATAAAAAAAAATTTTTTTTAAACCATTTCAGTGATTGAAAAAATTCACACGACTGCAGTCCGATTATAAGAAGTCACTTTTTTGGTCTGCACTTTTCCGTATGCTCCACAACTAACAGTTCTATGACCAACAGGAACCTGATTAATGTAAAAAAAAGTAAAAGCTGTTGGTGAGTCTATGTGTATTTATATTTTTCAATTTATATATCATAATGCGTTGGGGCAGCGTTGGTGGCCTGGTGGTTAGTGCGACCACTTTCAGTTCGAACCCCACCACTGCCCATTCTCCATGCAATGTGGAGTTGCGTTAGGAAGGGCATCCGGTGTAAAACGTGCCAAATCTACATGCAGATCCTTGTGGGATCTGCTGTGGTGACCCCAAGTTGAAATTGGGAGAAGCCGAAAGTAGATTATTATATTATAATGCGTGGAACATGACGTGTGCTTTCAGACAGGTGCCAGTTAAAAGAAAAAAAACAAACAAGACAATTTAGCACCCTGTAAAATCACTTCCTAACAGCGTTACTTCACAGAAGATAGAGATTATGGGGGAAAGCCATTATCAAAGACAAATGATGTGGAAAGATTGAGCTGACTTTGGCATCTATTCAACAGAACCGTGTCTGAAACCCTGCCGGTGTAAATGCCTACACATTAAATCTTAAAAGTATATGTTACTCATTTATTAAAAGAAACATTTACTTCTGGGTTTCTCACATCCATCCATCCATTTTCTAAACCCGCTTATTCCAGTTAAGGGTTGGTTTTTCAAACATGATCTCGAACAAGTAATTTTCCTGTTTAATTTGAGCTGTGTCCCTTTTTTTAAATGTAACCACAGTGTTTCAGATAATGCTCTGCGTTTATGCATCTTCACGTATAAACGCGTTTCATTTGCACCTTCTTTCGCTGACTCGCACACAGCGCCCACTCATTTATGTTTTCATTCCTTTTCCCACCCCTTTTTGAATTTCCATTTTCCCGTTCTTTCTCTATAAACCTGTTGTTTTGCATCCTCTCATTCTGTTGCCCTTTTTCCCCGCTGCCGTCTTCTCCCCCTTATTCTGTGCCTCCGCCTGTTCTCGCTCCAGCTCTTGGTTTTTGTTTCATGCTCGCGTTCGTTCTCCCCCACAACACCCCCAACCACCTCAGAGACCGAGCTTGTTTACTCTGTCTTTTCCGCATCTCGGCTCTGTGCAGCTGTGACGGTAATCTTTCTTTCAAATATTTGTTTCTTCCATCTCCAGATTTTTTTTTTCCCTCCCTGCCTTCCACATTCCTGCCTCCACCAGTGTACGCCTCATTCTGTCGCTGAAATCCTAAACTGTGCTTCTTCTAACACAGTTCCCGGGCACTTTAAGACTTGCCACCTTCAATTCACATCTACACACTGAGACTGAACGAGTGAGCCGGGCACTCCGGCACAGAAAGCCCTAATTTTGCTCCTGAGGAATTCAATCAAGTTGTGCGCAGAGTGCTTGTTTTGGCAGGGTTTCTGCTGCTAACCAGTTAGCGATGCCTGTCACCATCAATGGGCTCTGCATAGCCAAAGAGCGCCACATGATGATGGATTGCTATAAAATGATGGCAGCTGGGGAAAGTAATTACCAAGTTTGCCTGAGGTGGAAATACGATAGATAAGCTCCCTTCCAGAATAGTTCAGGTAGCGCCAAAGGCAAACAGGTGAGACACATCCAAGGTCAAAGCGGAATGGATATGGACAAAAACAATGCAATTACATCCATCATAACACACACACACACACACTTATTTCTACACAAAAGAAATGACTTGAGCATCTAGAAATCAGACAGTCATGGTCCCAATTACTGACACCCCTATATTTTAAGTACAGAATTTAAAATATGCTCAGAAATAAATTCAAATGAACCAATTTCATTTAAACACAATATTTTTAAAATGTCAAAAGTTATCAAAATGCTTACCTGAAGTGAATTTAAAAAGTACAGGCATAAAATGTATGCTGGACACAGTTATTCATTCATTCATTTTCTCAACCCACTTATTCAAATTAAGGGTCATGGAGGGACTGGAGCCTATCCCAGCAGTCATTTTGTGAAAGGCGGGGTACACCCTCGACAGGCTGCCAGTCTATTGCAGGGCTACATATAGACAGACAAACACATTCACAATTGACCTAATCTGCATGTTTTTGGAAGTAGGAGAAAGCCAGAGTACCCGGAGGGAACCCAAGTAAACACGGGGAGAACATGCAAACTCCACAAAGAAAGGACCAGATTGAGACGGTTATTGTCACCTTTTAAGGAATTTAAAGTAAATCATCACTTTCACAGCCAATTTTCTTTACTCAAGTCAGAGGATAGATGCATGAACATTCCCAAGTCACTGACTATGTCTTGAACTTCATTTACATCAATCATTAACAAATACAAACAGTATGGTACTCTATGGTAAATCTGTCTGGAGCAGCCTACGATGGACTGGCGACCTGTCCAGGGTGTACCCCACCTCTCACCTAATGGCCGCTGGGATAGGCTCCAACCCCCGTGACCCTTAATTGGAATAAGTGGGTACAGAAAATGAATGAATGAATGTCTGGAGTAGGCACCTCTAAAAAACTGTGTGTGACTGTGCAAGAAGGTGACAAGTGACGGAAGCCAATAAGACCCCCATAACAGACCTGAAGGAGTTATGAGCTGCTGTGAATGTAATTGTAGAAAAAGGGCATAGTGCAACTGTTGTCTGTTGCATCATAAGTCACAGCTTCATGGTAGAGAAGGACTTTCAGAAAACTGATAGGCTTGAGGTTCCCATGTTCCTTCTTTCAAACTGGAGCTGAAATGTCATGTCTTCTTTTTAAGAAAATCTTTCTATGCTCCACTTTGGGCAGCATGGTGGCTTAGTACTCATCACTGTTGCCTCACAGCAAGAAGATCCTGGGTTTGCTTCCGAATAGGTCCTTTCTATGTGGCTTTTGGAAGTTCTCCCCATGTTTGTGTGGGTTCCATCCGGGTGCTCCGGCTTCCTCCCGCTTCCACAGACATGCAGGTTAGGCAAATTGGTGACTCTAAATTCACCGTAGGTTTGACTGAGAGTGTGAATGTGTTTGTCTGTCTATGTGTGTTGGCAGTGCAATAGACTGGCAGCCTGTCCAGGGTGTACCTAGCTTCTTGCCCCATGACCGCTGGGATAGGCTCCAGCTCTTCAGTGACCCTTAACAGGAATAAGCAGGTTCAGAAAATGGATGGATGAATGCTCCACTCCACCAGGAAGCTGTATAAGTGGTGATAAAACAGGAAAAATGCATTTCTCCAATCACTGCCACAGAAGCCCATAATTGTCATGGGTGTCTTGGTGGCTTCCCTCACCAGTCTCCTTCTTGCACAGAAAATGCACTGGCATTTTCAGTGACTTGTGGTCTTGATCTTTTACCCTGGCATTATGATTTTATATATATCTATATCTATATATAAAATATATAGATATAGATATATATAATTGTAATTAGACCCCATGAATCAATGGAAACACTTGTTTCCTGTTAAATCCATTAGTAAAGTTATAGTGAGGAACTTGGATGGATGACAATGTAACTGGAACTGGACTACCAGAGGAAAAACATGAGGTACGGAAACATGTAACCAAACTGTAATGTGAATTGAGATGTATTTTAAGGACTCAGGCTTTTTACTGTAGCTATATTCCCTCATGTGTGTATGTGTGTTCTGGTGCGTTTGCTGAGCCCACATATGCAGAGATCATATTCAGTGAATAACAAACTCATTGGAGATCATGTTCACCACCCAATGACTCTGAACCATGATCCCTGCACAGCTCATAAAATCAATGGAGCACATCGTCAACATAAGCGGCTGCTAATGCTCTTCCTGTGCGATAGGACAAAATTAGATATCAGCCATGCCCTGTAATGGTGGGGCCGGGTAGGTGAAGGAGATTGGAAATGACGTGATTGAAAATTAATCAAATGACCCGACATGGGATCCTGGACATCTGCTTGGTCCCTACAGGTTGTTCATAATGCAGCCCATAATGGCACTGACAGGCCATTGGTGTTCCAGACTATGCCCTGAGAGAAAAGGTTAGTTTGGCCTGAATTAAAATATGTAGTAGAAGTAATTTGTCACAAATGAATAATTACTTTGGATATTTGTTTGTATGTAAGATTACACATATCATCACCTTTTACATTATGGTTGTGTTGAAAAGTGTCATAATAAACTTTAATATGATAAATTGGAGTAGATTATCACCTAATAAAATAAGCAAATTACATAAATGATGGTTTTACAATTTGTAATTAAAATAAATGCTTATAGTGCCACCTTTCACTAGTTCTGAAATAATCACTGCACTTGGCAAATTATGATGGCGTTATGAAGACATTTTCAGGAGTTATTCTAATGTTTGTAACAGGCTCCAAATGGCTATACCTCCACCCTAACCCCAAGAATTTCAGTAGCCCCACCATAACCCCACCAGAAAATTGATATTTGCCATTTAAAATTATATGCTTTCAGGTTTATTCTCTCACCATCACACACCATCTGGTCCTACAATGCCCCCAGTTTCCATAGCACCCAAGAGATACTGTTTTATGCACTGCAGTAGGATTCATTCAAAAAGTTGACACCACTCCCATAATCAATGATACATTTAATTGTTTCATTGTTCCATTTGATTTGGTATACTTTGCACAAATATGTATCATTTCCTTGTCAACCAACTCCATCAAGGAACTAGAACCTGTTGAAACTGAGAAACAGGAGGATGACAGTCCAACATTCAGATATAGTAAAGGAGAACAGTCCCACCTAAAGGACAACGGCCTCTGTCCTGGCTGTCATTTATTGTTAGCGTTGTAGGTTCGCCGCTGTTCTACCTGTAAGATTTTCCAAATGTTCCAAACTTACACTTGTGTCCTGTCAGAAAGATAATTGTTATGTTTAAACAACAATGCTGTTGTTCGTTCTATCACTTGCGTATTGTGAATTTACATGTATGTCGTAAGAAGGTACATTTGCACATTAATTACAAATTCTCTCACCCCACCATTAAGTAATCATGCCCGCACCTGGCACTACCTGGCCCCAACAAAAACCCATGTGAGGAGTCACAAGTGGTGTTTACAAAGTGATACAATTCAGGCTTTTTACAACTGTATTAGCAGGAAGATGGAGCAATTGGTCACGCTTTGTCCGTGCTCTAACTTTTCAACTTATGGACCTTTGACCTAGGTTTTTGGTGTGCACCCAGGAAATGAGCCTTCTTGGTCTGGGATTGAAGGTCAAGGTCAAAGATCAAGTTTAACATTTTCTTTTTTGCCTATTTGGATAATGTCACTGTGGTCAATGTCATGGTCAATCAACCTCAAAGGTCAAAGGCAAAGTTAAAGTTCAAGTAGTTAAGTTAAAGTACTTAAAAAAACAGTTTCCTCACATACTGTATAATTCCATGCTGACCATATTTCTTTCAAGCTCCATTTGGTTTTTCAGTATAATGTGGTCGGTCTGACCTCGACTGAGGATAGAAATGTTCAGGTCAGGTCTTGGAACATGCACTGGTACCGCATGATACTTCATCATGTCACACCTCATCATCTTAATCTCCCTAAGTAACCATTCATTTGACTGAAAGTCAATCCAGCAGTACCCGAGGATCCACGAAGAGATGTCGTACCAAAGACATCCAGTTGTCACCTTAGGTCACTGGTTAGTATCCAAGTCTCACAACCAGAGAGTAAGACAGACTGCACCAAGATCCTAAAGACTTGGACCTTTGTTCTCCTGCAAATGTATCAGCATTGCCAAACACCTCTGTCCTGTGACCTCATGACTCCATACAGTTTCCCCAGGTGTCTCTCAGGCGTTATCCACACTGCTACATTTTCACAGGAAATGGCTAAGTATTTGTTTTGGCCTTTCATCCATACTAATCCGTCGTTTTCCCCACCCCAAAATGGCGCATTTCGAAAACTCTCTCCAGAGTGGATCGAAATGAAAATGCCAGAGTTGTTTCTGTGTGTGGACATTGTATCCGTCTATTTGGGGAAATGGTACAGTAACATTAACCGCCAGTGAGAGGAAGCGGCAGTATGTCCTGTTGCTGTGAACGTGTCTGTAAAGCAAAGAAGAGCACACACATTTCCACAGGTGAGGAATGATGGAGTGTTTTTGACATGGTTGTCGATTTTAATAGCATGTTTAGCGATAAACATCGCACTGTATAATCTGCACGTTGCATAACTATGGACCACAGAAAGCATGGTGCTCCCGTTGAGCGGACCCACTATCAGCCTCCTGCCACATGATGACAAAACATGGCACCCTTTCAGTTTGTTCTGCACTACAGCATGCTCCAAACGCCGAAGAAGAAATGAATACGGCTCTGTGTAGACACACATATTTTCAGATACGGTCACATGTTGCATTTGTTTTGAGCCGTCACTCCCGACAAAAATGGAGCAGTGTGGACTAGGCCTCAATCTCAAAGGCTGAGGACCCAGAGACATGAATGTCACTGACGAGATAAGGGAATGTCTCTACAAGTTCAACGCTTTCAATGCATACAGTGCAGAAGTCATCAAAACCTTGGACCTCAGTCTTGATCGAGGACCATCACAAATCCAGACACTCCAATGCCCCACTCAGCTTCTGAAGTGCTGCAATCAGGGTATCCATTGATTCCACATAGATTACAACATTGTCTGCAAGTCAAGGTCAGTAAACCTTTCCTCACCAACGAATGCATCCAAGCCGGTGATTTCCACAACCCTACCCAACCAGCCCTTAGCTGTTTCATGGTCTTTGTGATATTACCAACATTTGGTGGTTTTCAGTTGACAAGAATCCTGGCACTGGAGATGTCCAACATCCCAGCAGGAGGATCAGCTTTATACAACTGCTCAAAGTATCCAGCCCAATGGGATAGTACAACAGAGGTATTTCTCAGGGCCAAGCCGTCATCCACCATAACTGAAGTGATCAAAGGTCAAGTAAATACAGCCAAAGGTATAGGTCCCTGTTTTACTCATCCTTGACTTTGGCGGTCAGTTTGCTTTTTAGTTTAGCTGATGGTGTCGTTTTAAAACTATGCATATTCTTGAATGACATCACACTATGTTCCTGGTTTACAATTGGTCTCACTGTTACTGGAATGCACACAACAGAACTGTAAAATTGGTGCAGTAGATGATTTGGTGGATATTTTACCTGTATAAACATTTATGATGGAAGTTTCGTGCTTGCTCTGTGATCTGTGATGCACAGTAATGGAAGTCGGTACCTCTCTCTGGTTTTATATTCGTATCCCTCTTCATTTAATGTAGTAAATCCCCTGATAATCTTCCAGACTAGATGTAGATAAGAGCCTGTGTGTTATTGCTCTGTCAGCTACTTAACCAGGCCCTTTTTAGCGCTGCATTAATGTCTTTCTCTTTTTTTTGCGCTTGCTCAGTCAGAGAGCTAATGCACTTCAAGTCTCACATTTTTGACATAGTGAATCACTGGTGCACATGATAGGTTGCATTTCTACATACAGTATGTATTTCAACCGAAATCCTTAAGCTAAAATGAATTGAAGGATACATTTAAAGGGGCCAAAGTATAAACATTTTCACTAAGCTATTGGAATATAGGTCACCAGGTGTGATCAAATTTGGAAATTAAAGATTGTGATTAAAGTCTGTAGCCAAAAATACAACCCCAAATTGGTTAATGGAACCAGAGTTTCTATGGACAAAAATGAGGACTAACTTTGTGTTATTAGCTGGTACTGGATTACGTAATGTATACTCTCCTTAGGACATGATGTGTCATAATCATCATTTTTAGTTTTTACAAAGAGAACAAAAAAGGATTTTTAACTATAAATATGACAAAAATATGTTCTTAAAAATGCATTTTACATATACCAGTAACACCAGTGCAGTTCAAGCATCGATACAACTTAACTTCTGTTGCCATTGTGCTTGCTCAAGGGGTGGGTAAGGTTAGACCTTACCCTTGTGAAGCGCCTTGGGGCGACTATGCTGTGATTTGGCGCTATATAAATAAATTGAAGTGATTTGAACTTAATGAATTGCACTTTAATTTGATGGAAGACTTGTATTTCCATGATAATGGAAATGCTGTTTCAGGAGCTTGTCTGGGAATCTGTAAGTATAATAATAATTAACTTTTCAGGGTGTTACATTGTGTAAAATTGCTTTCTAATCTATATTTTACAATTAAATGTGGTTGGGGTTTCTACAATCCGTTCCTCCTAAAAGCTAAATTTCAGCCTTCTGTGACTTATGTCACTGTAAGTAGTGAGTGATGGCCAAATGAGGCCTCATGAAGCATTTGCTGTTTTTTCTGAGCCCACCAGATGGCGGCCGGATTTCAAAAAGGATACAAAGCACATTGCACTTAAGTTTGCTTTGAACCCTTTGATACCACCAGCTATCAGACTCAGAAAAAAACAACAAAAGCTTCATAAGGCCTAATGTGGCATTCACAAGCAGAAGCGCCTTTCCATTTAAAGCAACAGGCACCTAAACAGGTTGTTTCTTAGCGATTGAAAAATAAGATTTTTTTTGATTATTTTTAAATA
>OMMV01174584.1:0-21691 GCA_900302635.1 Chatrabus melanurus | reverse complement strand
TGCTCCTTTAAAAATGAGTTAAAAATCACTTATTGATCTTTCATTTACATACTGCGATTGGCAATGACGTTTCTGATCAACCAATCAACTGATCAATCCTTTCAACACTTCAGGACTTCACGCCACCTGAGCCATAGCAGTGTGGCTTTTTAGAGAGGGCCCATAAAGAACCTCGGGCCCCTAAAGAAACTTGGGCCCTGAAAGAACCTCGGGCCCATAAAGAACCTTTGGCCCCTAAAGAACCTCAGACCCCTAAAGAACCACAGGCCCCTAAAAAACCTCAGACCCCTAAAAAACCTCAGGCCCCTAAAGAACCTCAGACCCATAAATAACCTCAGGCCCCTAAAGAACCTGGGGCCCCTAAATAACCTGGGGCCCCTAAAGAACCTCGGGCCCCTAAAGAACCTCAGGCCCCTAAAGAACCTCAGACCCATAAAGAACCTCAGGCCCCTAAAGAACCTCTGGCCCCTGAACTCAGAGGACCTGATCTCAGCCAAGATGAGCCTGAAATTCTGCACAAAGTGAACTATGGGAGACTTTGTCTTCCTCGTTTGCTGGGCTGAAGCCAGCGGGATCTGGTTTTCTTGGCGCTGGCTACTGCAGCCATGTTGTCTCGTGATTCATGCAGCACTCCTCCAGCTGGCTGTGAGTACTGATCCACATAGACTGAAGCAAAGAACCTGCCAGGATCTAAATTCTGCCAGTTTCACCACACGTGATCACACGTGAACGTGCACACACGCTGACTGACCTGCATCTCCTTGTCCCCGTACTTGGAGGGGTGCTTGCTGCCCTGGCTCTTTCGGCGCAGTTTCTTCAGCTCCGCCTGGCACTTCTCCAAACTCTCCCCTTTGCTCTTGTGCTCCGTCTGGTACTTCTTCAGCGCAGCCTGAGGGGGGCAGCACAAAGTCAGCAGGGGCACAGCAGTGTTTGCCATGTGCCAGCCAAACTCAAGTCACTTCAAACAGAACCCAGGTCAGACATGAGAGCTAACCCCGCCCCCATAAACAAATCTGCAAACAATTACAGAAAAAAAAAACCCACCTTAAAAGCATCAACGCTTTGCTCTAGATAACCTTCATCCCTAAACGCCAGAGGCTTCATATTTATTTAAAGCTAAAATTTAGTAAAGCTCCCAAACAGACAAGACGGTTCAAAAAATTACATTTGTTTAAAAAAAATGACACAATTTGGTGTCGCCCAAAAACTACACATTTTACCCACGTTTGGTTTCTTTCCTTTTGACATCCTTGATCATTTTTAAATTGATTGTTGTTTTATTGCCGATGTTCAGTCATCTTCTTCTTCTGCAAATTTTTTTTTTAAACTTTATTTGTTCCTAAAATTGCTTTAAATTACTTTTACCTCGATATTAAAAAAAAGCACTCTGTGCAACATTTCTTCTATCTTGTATCCGAGTAATCGGGACTCAACATCAACAGGTGAGCAGTCTACATCGGAACCTTAGACCCGAAGAATTCGCTTCCTGAGTCCTTCTTATGGACAAATTGGGGGTTCTGCTGTTTTTGGACTTTGGGAACTTTCTTGCCATGGTGGCTAGTTTGGTACCGCCGCAGACACCGGCTCCTATCTTTGGATGTCTGAGCTGCACCTCGCTGTTGTGTCTTCAGTTATCCGAGCACTGCAAATAATGACTCGTGTGTTTTTTTTTTAACTTGCATCAGTTTTTGTTATTGCATCTTCTGTCCATCTGGTGCTTTTTGTTTTATTTCTTAGTACGGCCACAGCAGATAGTCGCCCCACTGAGTCTGGTCTGCTGGAGGTTTCTTCCAGGAAACCGCTGAGGGAGTCTTTCCTTATTTCTGTCGCCAAAGTGCTTGCTCATGGGCTGGGTAAGGGCTAGAACTTACTCGTGTGTAGCACCTTGAGGTGACTTGTTATGATTTGGTGCTGTACAAATAAACTGAATTATGACGGGTTTGATACAAATAACCTCAAACCTGCTACTTTGCCATTTGTTTGAATCCTACAAAATCAAAAATTTTGTTAAAAAAATAACACAAAATATATTTGATCACATTAATCACATTAAATCACATTAATCGGCCCTTAAAGTCAGAACAGCGCTCTCAAAGGTGACAATACAAAACATTTAGCATTCCTAAAATTAATTACATCTCCACCAAATTCTACTATTTGTTACTCCAGCCTGGAACAAAATCAACATTTAAATATTGAATTTTTAAAAAAAAATTTTTTAATTAAATTTACACTCCCAGAATCGGCTGAACTACATTCCTGTGGATTTTGTGAGGAAATTGAAGTGACTGTGTACAAAATTTTCCACATTTGTATTTCTACACACTTTAATGTCACACTGTAATAATCAGAATTCACCTTCCAAATATTCCTGTAATGCCAGAGAATGCTCTCAAATGATTTAAAAAACCCCAATAATAATAAAATAATAAGTTTTTTTTTGATAGACTGCAACATGAATTTATTCATGTTTTGCCCTTTGGCGACGCTCCCCGTTTACACTGAACGAGTCACACTTAAGAGGTTAACGTGGGAAGTAATTTATGTAAGTTACTGCAGCAGTTTGGAACAAAGCCAGCGGGGAAACCGAGGAGAGCGGGTGCGCTTTGTGTCTTATGAAATGATCATTTCTGTTCCCTCTTACTTCACTCCCTGGAGACGCCAAACTGACAGGAAGTGGAGGTAAAAGCGGTGTTGCATTCAGGGACATATGGATCATGTATGCGGTTTCATAACGTGTGACTCTATCGTGGGTAATAATAATTATTATTACACTGAATCACGATGCTCATTTAATTATATTAACATGAAAATGTCGATTTTCTGAAAGTGGGTCTTGTGATAAAACATGTCAACATAAGTATTTGGAACTGCCAGTTGTCAGAAGTTTACATACACTAATCATGAACATGAATGTCTTGAAAAATATCAGGGTTTCAGTGATTTCTTTGAACTGTTCTTTTTCTGGGACAGAATGATTGTAAATCATACATATTTAATAGTAAAGAAGAGGAAGAATTTGGGTTCATTATTGTAAGTTTAAAAAAGTTTCAGCTTCCTCATTAGACACAATTAAAATAGTGTCAATAATATATATTTTGTTCTTGCGAGTATTCATTAAGGATTAAATAGAGCTGAATATTAACAGCTTCTTGACGTGTTTGTCAAATCATGAAAGAAACCTCTTGAAAGACTCTTTTCATTTTTTAAAAT
This sequence comes from Chatrabus melanurus, assembly GCA_900302635.1. Lineage (NCBI taxonomy): Eukaryota > Metazoa > Chordata > Actinopteri > Batrachoidiformes > Batrachoididae > Chatrabus > Chatrabus melanurus. The sequence goes on along the minus strand of OMMV01174584.1, from coordinate 18,478 downwards.
ATTTTATGGCTTGTACTTTTTTTTTTGTTTCCTCTTTTTTCCTCTACACCAGCCATCCCCAAACTTAAGAACGCCACGGCCCACTATCCAAATCTTTAATCACAGTTGTCTGCCTGGCTTGTTGCCATCCAGGACCCATAGCGGTTGCGTGGTGTTGTGGATGCAGCAAAGCACAGCGCCAGCGCATGCTCCCAGACTTGACTTGAGATATATAACGTTAAAATAGGTAAGACAAAAAAAACCCACATAATTTTGTAATTATACTTTTAAAATAATCAAATATTTGGGGGTAATTAAAATTTTTTTTATATAACCAAAGACGTTTGTATTTATTTATTTTTAATGACTTCTCCCAGCCCACTTGCAGTACTTTCACAGCCCACCAGGGGGCTGCAGCCCACACTTTGGGAACCACTGCTATATACTCTGACATGGAGGACAAAAAAAAAAGTGCTGAATAAATAAATAAATGTTTCTGTGTAACTGAACAATAAGAACAGAATCTCACGTTCAGGTAGCGAGCGTCCAGCTCGACCTTCTTCTCCAGTTCTGTGAGCAGCTCGTTGTGGAAAGATTTCAGCTGAAAGACACATGAAAAAAAACAAAAAAAAAACCAGCTTGAAATACAATAAAACACGCTCAAAACAAATCCCACAGAGGATTCAGAAACTAATTTAGCGCAGTGTCAGTGTTGTGGTGCAGAACGACTTTTAGTGATGCGTTTGTGTGTCCAAAGCCTTAACAATTACATGATAAAGTTAATTTGCTGCCTGTTTGAACGTTTAGCATGTTTACGTGAAAGTGTTTGTCGGTAAAGACGGCAAAACTGAACCAGAAGTGACACGTCACCCCCAGTAAGTGGATTAATCAACAGAAATATGTATTTATCATTTATGTCAAAAAAAAACAATTAAGTGTTGAAATTATTTTATTTTATCAAGTAATAATGTCAAACTTTGTTTCCAGGTGAGCTGCTACAGTGACCGAGCTAGGATAATATGTTAACCACTAGGTGGGAATGTATCTGTATTTTGGAAGTTTGCATAATTTGAATGTGGGAAAAAAAACCAGATTATTCCACTCCTAAAAATCTTTGGCTTCCGTTGTGATCACGCGCTAAAAGCGGCTCATTTACAATAAGGAGTAATTAATTTTTGTTGGCTTCTCTCTTTTTGCTCGGGGTCACCACAGAGGATCCGATATGGCTCCGCGTGTTAATTTGACACAAGTCTTACACCGGATCCCCTTTCTGACTCAGCTCCAGATGTACATGGAGAATAGGGTTCAGGTGGTCTTGAACCAGGAACCTTCTGTTTTGGAAGCACGCACCACCGCGCTGCTCAGTATCATCACTTTTCTTATTTATTTCCATTCAGCTGAATATTAAACATAAAATTCCTCTTGTGGCTGTCAAGCAACAGGCCTACAATCTGTTTTGGCTCCCGGACTGGAAGCTTCAGAAGTGCTGAGTTTAGCGCCACATGCTCACCATCTCTTCAAGCTGGATCTGGATCTGTCTGTGCACCTCGGCCATCTGAAAGAGCACCTCCCCTGCAGAGAAACGACAAATAGAGCGCAGACGATAAAGAAAGAGAGAGAGAGGAGCTGATATTACGGCTTCTTTGAAAGCTGTGCATATCCGTGCAAAAAAGAGAGACCATGCAGCTGCACAGATAACAGACAGTGAGATGGAGAGACGAGGACGACAAAACATCTGTCAGGATGGAGCAGACCAAACTCAATAATAGAGGACAGAAATATGCAGCACAGAAAGAAAGAATGAAGGAAGCAAAGATTGAAGTCAAAAACGCACTGAGGGTTTTCTAGAATTTTCTAGGATAAAACACGACTGCTTATAAACATACAGTGTTATCAAAGAAAATCTTTCCTTGGTTACATTAAGATAAGTTGTACTGCAACATAACAGGGGGAAGAAAAAAAACACCAAAAAGCAGAACCCAGGAAGAATTCAAAAGCTATAAAAGAAAAGTCCAAATTAAAGGATGATTCATGCAGCCAGGGAGGAGCGTGTCGTTTAAAGATACCTACATGCTGCCTCTTCTGAATATGCAATGCATTGTAAAAAAAAGGAACAAAAAGATCTAGTTTGAGCAAAGAACAGAGGGATAGAGACTTTGGAAAGACAGTGAAAGATCAAAGTACCGCAGAAGAATGAGACACACGACAGCTTTACACAGAAACACACAGGCAGGCAGGCAGACTCTAGAAATACTACACTGCACCTACGCAAAGTACTACACTGTACTGCACTGTACTGCAATGCAAAGGTACGAACATACAATATTAATACACGACCGCAACGTAACACGCATCCCGCTGCAAACATTCTTTGTGCGTATCCTCCAAAATGAAAAGGACGCAGCCACAAGGTGCAATACCATCATTAAACACGGGGGCAGTATAACTGTGAGGGCAGTGCAACGAAGAAGAAATTCACCCAAACAACAATAAAGTAAAAAATAAATAAATAAAGAAAGTTTGGTGAGGAAACTCTCCAAGTTTGTCACCGTTTGTCATGTGTTCTTCTTCTCTGAGAAACGCTGCAGTGACATCAGCAAAAAAAGAGCTGACTCAGCACTTTATAATCCACACACAAGCATGTGAATAATGAGGCGTTTTCCATAATGATGTGGCTGTTTGAGCCATTAAAAGTCGATATGTGGAAATAAAAAAAACATCTGGTGACAAAATGTTTTTTCTTTATATTCAACAAATAATTTGAAACATGTATCCAACAAATTTACTTTGTCAAATACTTTGATAAGGGATAATATTTCTGCAGAACAATAAAGACGCCAGTATCCATAATATACAAACACACTATAAAACTAAGTTTCAGAACAATTTGCTAAAATTAGGGTGGTAACTAACACTAATTTTCATTATCAGTTATTCAATAAATATTTACATGATTAATCAACTGACCATTTAGTAAATAAAATGTCAGGAAAAAATAAATCAAAATGCTCATCACAATTCATGAGAATCCACTACAAAAAAAATTCAGTTTGTTGAAAAACAGTCAAATATGCTCTCAAATTTAGACAATTCAAACCAGTTCACTGTTGGCTTTTAAGCTGTTTGAAACCCTTTTAAATTGACTTTAAAAGCACAAAACTAGCCTATGATTAATAATATATCATTATCGTTGTATATCATGAAGAAAGTGGAAAAATAAGAAAATATTTGGTATAAATCAGTTTTTACTGGTATCTTTGGTGGATAACAGTTGACTCATTTTTACTGTTGATTTGGACCAATCAAAAGCCAGCAGACATCTGGTTTATAAACTACAAACCATTTTAAAAATATATCATTTAACCTGATTAAATCCAGTGTAATATCTGGTTTAAAAGATGATTAAAGCGGTTAGAACGATCGTTTGAACAAATACAACAGATTAAAACATTTTTATCTCAAACAGAAAAAGCTCAAATCCTCACATTTAGAAAAGCGGAATAAGTCAAATTTTGTCATTAATTATCGAAACAGCTGAATAACTTTTTGTCAATCCGCTAATCTATGTGAAGCGAATACTTACAGGCTGATAACTAAGAATGAAAAGTCATTCTGGATGAGTGGGCTGATGCTGAATAATGTGTGCTGACATCAGTGTTGGACGGTGAAGAGGACGAGAGACGGCGCGGTTTGAGGGGGATTAATGGACTTAATGAAGTGCTGTGATCACGACTCGGAGGAGGAGGACAAATAGGTCACAGTACAAGGTGGGAAGTACAGGAGTACCTTTACTTCAGTACTACTGGTACTTTGGAGGAGAACGTCGTTTTGCCGAGTACAGCTCAGAAAAACATTCTGTCATTTTTAATTATAATTATATGAAGTCTGATTAAGAGATTTTACACTGAACCCAAGAAAAAGAAACCAGTACACTGCACCACTTTTCCTTCTTCCTGACATCTATCATTTCTTTTTCTTCCTACCATCCCTTCTTCTGTTATTCCTTATATTCCCTCCTTCTCTGTCTCCTTCATCCCTCTTGCATCTTTTTGTCATTTCTTCCTTCCATCCATCCTTACTTCTTTCTTTCCTTTATTAATTCTTTCATTATCTTTTCTGCGTGTTTTCTTCTGTCCTTCATTGTCATTTTTCATCTCCTTGCTAGTTTCCTTACATTCTTTGCTTTTTCCTCTTCCATTTTTTCTGTGCCCTTATCCCCTTCATTCCTTCTGTCCTTATATCTTTCCTTACTTTCACCCATCTTATAGTGTTTCCCTTTTCTTCCTTCTTTCCTTATGTTTTTCCTTCCTTCCTTAAGGTGCTTCCTTTTCCTCCAGTGATTCCTTTAGACTTTTCTTCCTTCCTCCCTTAAGTTTTCCCCTCCTCCTTCCTCAACCCTTGTTGGTTCATGTCTTTATGCATTAACATCTGTTTCTTCCTTCTGTCATTTTCATCTTTCATTCCTACTTTCTTGCCTTCCTTTTCCCCTCATGTCATTCTTTCCTTCTTACCTAATCTATGGTCCTCTTTTGTTCTCCTCTTCGTCACACGGTGGCTCCACTCTTCCACTGTCAGCACTTTTACTTTGACGACCCTGAACACGGTTCACAGTAGGTAGATTCTGATTATTTCCTGCGTGTGCGCTCGGCCACATAAACACGGATGTCACACATATATCTGGCTTACGGCCTCCAGCCCGCTTATGAAAGTGCAGTGACAGCTATAATACGCTGTTTGACTGCTGTAGGAGCGAGCATAGGAGCAACGAGGCACATAAATGAGCTGCTGTGTACTTTCAAACGCACTTTTCAATCTTGGAGGTCGTCCAACGCACACGCCATACCGTCCATTAATAAACAGCCGCAGGACATCGACAGGCTGCAGCCAAACTCTGACTACACACATTAGTCTCCAAAAACCAACAAAAGCAATTAAAAGATGAAACCCCAAATAAAAAATAAAGAAAAAGAGATAAAGAATCACGAAATTTTAGGATAGATGCAGCTTAGCTTTGAGGAGCACTGAGCAGTTACATCTCACATACCCAAAAGGGACATATGAAGATTACTCCGCCTTTCACATTTTGCAGTGTGGCTGGAAGACTGAAGAAAAAAAGAAGAGGAATCAGTGATTGCTCCCCTGTACTCTGTCCACTGGTTGCTAGTTCAGGCTAATGGCTAACAAGTTTCAGAACCCTCATTTTTGTGAAATGGAGAATCATAAATATTGCTTATCACAAGAGAAATTAAGGGAGCACAAATCCCCGTCACCAAAGACACGAAAACATGAGGGGAAACAAAATCGTGACCAGCAATGGCACAAATGCAATCTGCAACCTCACCACTAGATGGCACCAAAACTTACACACTATAGCTTTAAGCAAAATTTCCCAGTGTATTGGAATTCAAGGAGCGGTATCATACACACAGACATACATACATACATACGTGTGTGTGTGTGTGTGTATGTATGTGTGTGTGTGTGTGTGTGTGTGTGTGTGTGTAACAGGGGAGGTCTGGGCCACAATTGCATCCTACTTTGTGTAAATTTGTTTCTGGACTATCAAAGGCATGATACAGATCAGTTTATTGGATGCAGTCCTTAGATGTGTTATTTTAAAGGGGTGGATCCAGAAATCCTGTCAGCCAATCAGTGTAGTGGATCATGAAAAGTGATGCTGTAGTGTTAATGATCCATAAACGATCTGCACCAGTTGAGGACGTTGTGACACTGAGACTAACGATTTTTGATTGATTCAAAGATGCACAAACAGTATTAATGCCGTCTGTGCATCTTATAAATTCATTTAAAAAAACCTCCTTTGTATGAGTTTTCTCAGTGCAGATCAGCGTCACTTTGTCCTGATCCAACAAGGTTCCCAACACCTGCAAGAGTCCCAGAATCCTGGATGTTCTTGTTTCATTGCGCCCTTCTAATCCCAAACCTCTGGGTCCTGCTGCATTGTGAAATAGTGGACGTGAACCTGGCAGAACTAAGCTGCTTACTGATAATCAGAGCCGATCACACCATCCGAGGCTCAGGAGGCAGCAGAACACATTGTTGTCCCTGTGTGAAACGGCCCGCATCAATTAAAACCCACAATCAACGCTTTTGTCCAACAGAGGACTTTGCTAATCGATGATAAGGTATCGCTACAAGTGGCCCGTTTGTCAGAAAATCTTTTCCTTCCCGTCTCCGGCCAAAGTCTGACACTCGTGAGGCTGCTGCTTTGGAAACAAAAGCCACAGCTTGAACTGAATGTACGGCGTTTTAATTTAGTAAAACCAACATGGATGCTATTGTTTAACGCTCACGCGGTCCATTGTTAAGTCTGTGACTCAGAGGTTTACAAGCCCGTGTGGGCACAGATTAGTGCCCGAAAACAACAGCTCCCCGAGCGCAGCTCGTAGAATTCAATTAGAGAATAACCACTTATTAACCACAATGCACAGAGGTAACATTCTCTGAGAAGGAAAAAAATATCAAACGGCTCCCTAAATTAAAAAAATAAAGAAAATTCCTTTTATCTGTGGAGAATAAATGTAAAAAATAAAATAAAAAATCAGAAAAAACCTACATGCTATTTTAGGTTAATTGAATGTAGTTTTAATACACGTATTAATTTATAAACAATAAGCTCATCAAAACCTAAGTAATGGGTCTTGATTTTTTTTTTTTTGCAAGCTATTTTTCCATTATGCCAAAAAAAGTACTAAAAGTGGACTGAATGCTTGTAGCGTTAAAGTTTGTGTGGATACCACCACTGAGCTGGTTCATGGTAATCCAGGTGGTCAGCTCAGGTCTGGGAGCATGCACCAAACATGAAATCGCCTCGGGTCCTGGATGGCAACCACCCAGGCAGACAACCGGTCCGTCCCCACCTCTCCAAAGTAAGCTAAAACAGGCTTCTTTATGGAATCATATTAATATGTGTGTTGATTACTTGCGACAACGGCTGCAGGAGGCCGATTCAGAGTGACCCTGACCTCAAGGGCAGCGCCCACATCAGGGTTTATTACCTGAACAATGAGTGTTCAACACGACGCTGCCACAGTTAACGGCCGTGAGCACGGAGGTGTTTTCTGACTGCATTATGAAAGCAGCTCTAATCCTCACAAAGCTGCAGTGGGGGGTGGTACAAGGTGTCGCAGGGAGATTTTTCTCCCTCACACACAAATGATTGACACCTTTATTGTTGTGCGTGTTCACTTTTTTTAATCTCTCTAAGTACCGGCTGTAACTGTGTGCTTTTAACTCACCACGCAGGGATGAGTTTTCGTTACGGCACAAAACGAGTTCCTAGGCTGTGGGAAAGTCTCGGTATGTACCCTGTAAAGAATGTCCTCTCACTTTAATATAACTGATTAAAATCTGGTGAATTTTGATGCACCAGATGACTAAAAAACAGCTTTGTTTTCCTTGTTTAATATCTCAGACCTGTCTACCACCTGCTACATGGTGGGATGATGGAAATTAGGAGCAGGTGTGATTGAAGTTACATGTGGTGTGAAATGAGTTTGTCAATTTCTTTCATTTCCAAAGCCCAGGTCTGCTGTTTGTCTGGCATTATGGTCTACATCTGCAGAACACTGAAACATAAAAAGTATCATCTACACAGTGCACAAAAAAATAAAATAAAAACAGTAAAACCGGAAATGATTATGATCTCCACCGTGGACTTGTTGGCAAAAACTAACAAAATGAGTTTTGGGTCATTCCATATAAAATCAATCAAATCTGAAAAATGTTCCCACCTGACCCTCTCAGAATCAGCAGATTTTTTTTTCTGTACAATAACATGAGGATATTTGCATCAAATGTAGGTCAATTGTAGCTCTTTTGTATGCCGTTATTTATTTTAACCGGTAAACTATCCCACATGAAGAAAAGACACCTCAAAATTGAACCAATTTGAACTTTTTCAAGGATTTTCCAGCAAATTACCAGAAAACAGATAAAGTCTCCAGCATTCAAATGTTTGTTTCTAATAATCTATGTCATAGACTTTAAACTGGTGCAAATTGAGTGTTGAAACTATAATATTCCCAAAGATATTGATGCTCAAAATCAGTAGCAGACAGAATCGTGCTGAACAAAAAGGCTATTTTGGCATCAGATTGTGACAACCAGAACAGGTGTGTGTCTGAACTAACTGCAGTTTTTAACAGAGCTCATTGGTGTTTTCCAACCCTTAAAATTTCATTTGGCTACCACTATGAGAACTGGAGTTAACTGGAGGACTCAAAAATGCTAGAAAAAATGATGTGAATGAAAATGCGTGAAATTTCGACCCACACCTACAGAGTTTGTATACCTGTATCTCCAAAAATGTCCATAGTATGAGGCTGAAATTTTGCATGGCTTCATAAAATATCCTCATGTTATTGTACAGAAAAAATCAGCTGATTCTGAGGGGGTCAGGTGGGAGGCATTTATTGATTTGACATGGAATGACCCTTTTACCAAATTCAATCGGAGGTTTTGGTCTAAACTGGAATTAAAAACCATTAAATTTGAGGACTGTGAAATACTGTAGAACAGATTTTTCTGAAGCTTGCTGAACAGTTTGGCCAAATCACGGAATAAATTCATTAAAAATTTGGGGATGGACATGGATAAATTTCCACAAAAAGAAGATTTTTTTTTCTTGATTCTTCTGCAGTGATTTGCATAATTCTGTTTTTTTTTAAATCACACTGACACTCGTTTCCAGAAAATGTGTGTTGATTTGGACCCATTTTATCATAAAAACTATACGATATGATGGGAGTTTGTTTTTTTTTAACAGAGGCTCAAACATTTAAGAAAATTGTGAAAATCTAAATTAATACGTCAGTATTTCCTGCACCTTCTGACAAAAGTAGAGTATAATGTGTTGATCCTGGACTCCGTTTGGTATCTTGTACACAGAGCAGAATTCAAAAAAAAATTATGGCGTAGAAGATCAATCAAAGCGATCAGGAATACATAATCATTAGAGCTGCAAAATGGAGACCGATTATTTGAAGAGTCAGATGGACACACGAGGGTAAAAATGTGAAATAAAACCTGAATTCTGTTTGTGTTTTAACAAACACACACACATGGATCCCAGCTGGTCAATACAATTCCTGGCATCTAACTCATCATATCTGGCCCATAATTGGCTCCCACAGGGAGAAACTGCTAAGTAAAGGTTTATTTTAACCATTTCCTGCCAGTGATCCATCACCTGGTCCATCCCTGTTTGTCTCCACAGGTTTAGCATATTGAGCCGCAGCAGCCTCCAGTAATTAAACGCTCACAAACGTTTCATTTGTTCCACAGAACAAGAGGCGAGACAGCAGCCAGTTTCAGTGCGGGAATTTTACTTTGGAAAAGATTAGTTGATCCACTGACAGAAACAATTATTTTATTTATTCATCCAGAAAAAATGCCAACTTTTAGCCTGTTCCAGTTACTTTTATGTTTTATTTTGGGATTAAATTATTTTAAACCCTTGTCTGCCAAGAACATTTCAAATTTGGTTTAAACCAGATTTCTTATTTAACACAAGTTTTAAATGGCTTTGAGCAAACAGGAAAATAACCTTAATCTGGAATTCATCTGGTTAAATTGGAGATAATATAGTTTTAACTGGTTTTAAATTGTTCCACCCCAAGGAAGGAAGGACTGGTTTAAAGTGGTGTTAAAATGCACAAATTGGTTTTAAACATCTACTGAATTAAAGGTAAACTATTTAAACACTGTGCCGTATTTAAAATGTAAATTTTGCAGAGTTAAAAAAAAAAAAAAAAAGAGTCTGACAGGACCCACTCCAAATAGTGTTAAATCAACTCTATCATAGTGTTAAATCAAATCTATCATAGTATTAAATCAACTCTATCAGTGATCAATCAACTACCTCAGTGGTCTTCAACCCTGGTCCTTGGGGACCCCCTAACCTGCACATTTTCCATCTCTCCCTGCTCTGCCAAAAGCTGATTAGCTCATTCAGGTGTCTGTTAGCTCTTGATTGGCTGAGCACACCTGAATGAGATAATTAGCTTTTGGCACAACAGGGAGAGATGGAAAATGTGCAGGTTTGGGGGTCCCCGAGGACCAGGGTTGAAGACCACTGAACTACCTCATAGTGTTAAATCAACTCTACCACAGTGTTAAATCAACTCCCTCATCATATAAATGATTTATTAGAGCTAAAGAACTTGATTTAACACTATGACAGAGTGAATTTAACTCTGGCCCAAGACGTTGCTATGCCTCCAAATGAGAAGGTTTCCGGTTTGAGGCCGCCCACGCCCCATTCTCCTCGTACATCTGGAAATGCGTCAGGAAAGTCATCTGGCACAAAACCGACAGATCTAAACGGGATCCTCTGTGGTGACCTCGAGTAAAAGTGGGAAACGCCAAAAAGAAATCCTGGAATAGGACCAAATGTATTAGTGTGAACACGCCCAAAACAGCTTCCCAATCTGTCTTTTTCTGTCTGCTTTTTTTTTTTTTTTAAGGTTTCCTCGCCGAACGCGTTTGTTTGCACAGTGTGAGCGGTTTGTGTTTGGCTGCCATGTTAATCGTACTGTGCGTGTGACCAGCGGCCGTGCGTCGCTATTATCAGCATCATTAATTCATCATGTGGCTCAACACCCACATCAAGGACAATACAACACATCAAGGACATCGATGGAGTCGAACAAGCTGTTTAAGGCGCATTAAAACACCCCAGTAACTACTTCATGTTAATAAAAACCAAACTACCCCTCCCTGATCGCTTTTTTGAGCCGTTACTTCTACGCCAAAAACGATATTTGCTGAGACGGTTTGTTTGCTGATGATTATTTGCGATACATTACGAAAGAAACATGAAAACGCAGCAGAATCAAAGCAGACAGTGAAGGTTGACGTAATGAACAGCGGGCGGTTGTGATCAAAGCGCACGGTCGGTTCGGCGCCCTCCGTTAGCAGCCCGGCTTTGATTTGACCCGTGTCTGTGTGACAGCTGCTAATGAGCCGGAACACGTCGCTATCTGTCTGTCTTCTGTGTCTTCCTCTTCATTATGTGTCTCTCACTTCTTCCTCTGATTCACGTTTTCCTCCCTCATCTCCAGGGGCACATTGAAGAGGACGACTTTGTTAAAGGGCAAAGGCGGTTAAAGTGACACCACGGCGCTGCTCTGATGACGGTCAAACCAGCAACGGATGGCAACGGCTCCAATCTGAGGTCGGTCTCATGGGGCTTTGGTAATGAAATGGCAGCTGGTCGCCAACAGAAATTAAAATGCACAACAGGTAAGAGGAGAAAAGGCCAAAAACTCATTCCAATCAACCTACGTCCCGTTTTATGAAGGGCCTGGAGCCGATCCAATCATGCGCTTGGTAGAGGGCAGGAAAATTAACTGGTTCTAGTCCCTCAAAGTGTTACCACACATGTCTCGTTTTTGTCAAAGCATCACACCGTTCGAGTCCTTAAGGACGTGTGCGTTTTGGATCGACTATACTGACCCTTTAGCTGGTACAAGTACCTGTTTCCTTGGGCCAAGTTCCCATTTGAGATACCATTTTCTTTGTCTTATATCCCTTTGGATAAATATAGAGCCATTTCATTTGGCCTAACTGTCCCTCTGGTTGGCCCCATTACCCCTCTATTTAGTCCAAATGTCCTTCTGAATGGTCCAAATTCTCTGCAGCTCAAGTGACCCTTTGATTGGCTCGACCACCCCATCTGGGTGGCCCATGTATCACTTTGGATTGCTATGGTAGTCATTGGGGGCTAAGTGTCCCTCAGACTAAAGCCTATTGCCCCTCTGATTGTCAAATTGTGCATTTCAGTGACTTAATTGCCCACTTGATGGGTCCAAATGACCCTCCAATATGCCCAAGTGCTACTTTGACTACCTAATGTCCATTTCATTGGTTCAGGTGTTCCTCTGATGGTCTTAAATGCCCTTCTAGTTGGTCCAAGTACATTGTCAAATGGCCCCGTTACCTTGCTGATTGGCCCAAAATGTCTCTTTGATTGGACCCGCTGCCAGAGCTGGCCTAGTTGGTCTGAATGCCCCCTAAATGAGCTCCAAGTGTCTGCCTTATTAACCAATGCTCTGCTATGAAGAAGAAAGAGAAGAAGTAAGTCCTATATAGGCCCTGAGGCCCGTTGGTGCCGGGGATTATCTCCGGATTCTGTAGCGTGAAGGGGATGAGAGTCTACGACTCCCCCTAGATGGGACACCAGTCCATCGCAGGTTACTTCCCCATCCAAAGCCGGTACCCATTTACAGTTGGGTGGACTGGGACAATGCAGATTAAGTGTCTTATCTAAGGACACAGACAGGTAGCACGAGCAGGATTCGAACCTGGGTCTACAGGTTGCTCTGCTATGGCCTTGAGGAAAAATTTAACTCTGCACAGAAAGGAAAGGGTTTCCTGCTCCGGACTGTTACAGAGTTGATGCACACACGTGATTCTTTTGGCTGGTCCCGTTTGCTCGGCACCTGGTGACAGATCCGCATAAGTTTAATGCCGGATGCCATTCCAGATGTACAAGGAGACTGGAGCATGGATGGGCATTGAACCCTGGCCCTTCTTGCTAGGGGTCAAAGGCGCCCCAGAGCTGACGTACACGACTGCTTAGATACATCATTAGCTTTCTTGACAACTCTGCAACTGCAGCAACACTCCGCGCTTGTGACTCGTCATCAACTGATGTTTTAAAACAGCACATTTATTCGTTTTAAAGTTGGACACGAGCAGAAAGCGTCCCCTGTGGAATAATGTGGCAGGCGCGAGGGAGGCGTGCGAGATGGAAGCTTTCCTACATGCAGCGTGAACGGCAGACGAATTCAGATTGGGGTTGAAGTTCGAGGGAAACTTGGAGAGACGAGGGTCGCGTCGAGGTCACCGGCTTTTCCCTCAAACCGAGCAACGTGAGACTTCAAGCGAGACGGACTCGGAGGGATAAACAATATTGTAGAAATGTAATTTCACAAAGATGCTGCTTCCACACCTTTGGTTATGAGTCTTTATTATTACTTTCATCTTGTTTTCTTTACTTCTGCTTCCCAGCGTCAGCACCCGTATTTCCGCCTCTGCCATCCAGCCGAGGTGATTCGCACCACTTCTGTCACAGGTGAAATGTAATTAATTAAAAGGCAAGTGAGGTGAAAATTATTCTGAAAAATTCACTAATGAACACTGAACAAACTGGAAGGAAATTTTCTCTCTGTGACACACCAGAATTACATTCTCGCCTGCTGCGGTCTAATCGACTCTGTAATATCGCCGGCTGTATCTGAGCTTTGTTCCTGTTCGTCTAAGCCTGCTATCTCTCACGACGCGTCTAATGAACATGCCTTCAGGTTAGCGTCGCTATTCTACTCTGTGTTGAGAAGAATTAATTATCCAAAGGGTAATGGTTTCGTGGACCCTCAAAATTGGCCGTTTGAATTAACCTTAAACCGTTTTAATGAGATGGATGTCGTGCTAAAGCGCGCTTAGCCATTTGTGAATAAAAGAGGAGTGATGTCACTCAGAGGCAAAGCAAGAAAACGGCTGCTGATCCTGAAATTAAGAAAACGACACCCGACGCAAAGCAGCGCACAGCCCCCACATCGTTTAAGTGTTCGTACGCTCCTGTGTGCGCCCGTGGGCGTGTTGGTCTTGAAATGAAGCGTCGTCAGGTGCACCATTGGTGCGCTGCCACCATGAGGCAGCAGAACTCAACTGCAACATAAAGCACCAAAAAAACCTGGCCTAAAGTTGAACCAGTTCTATGGTGCCGTATTCAGATACGCATGAATGCATCAAACTACAACAAAACTTAAATGAAAACAAAAATTTTAAATGAAATAAAAGTACAAAAAAACTCATGGAAAATATTAATTTCTAATGTCTCTGGTTTGTACCATATTTTTACGCTGCTTTCTGTCCTCTCCAGGTTCGCTGGCGGGGAGTACTGAGACGGTCCAAGAGCAGTGGGTGGGGGAGTGTCTGTGTGGCCTGAGGGGATGTGGCAGAGATCAGGTGGACGGAGAAGAAGGTGGAGATGGTGCTGAAGGAACAAGGTGCACAAAGACTGTGGTGGCTGCTACCGTACATAATCTATCTGCACGCTTTGGCGCGTTGCAGGCACATCTGTTTTCGAACCAGAAAACCTCTCTAGAGTGCACCACCTAAATAGCAACACACCAGTTTCCAGCGCACCCGGCACTTAAAGGTAATGACAGACGACAATCTGATCATTGTTACTCCGAAAACAGACCCATGATTAATTAAATGACTAAACATTAAGCCGGTCACAATAATTACGATATCAACTTATCGTACAATATGTGGACATGACCTCAAACATTTTTCTGACCTTGATATTTTTTGCCAGTTCGTTTACATAAGAATGTTGCCAGCTTGATGCCAGAATAAACAGCATGGTTTTCACTGGCATGGCACGGCACCTGAGTGTTTTTTTTTAAACAACATTTAAGCCAAATGAACAGGAAAATATTTACTGAGACATGTTTTGCTGTCATTTTTGGCCACGCTGCTGCTGCTGTTGTCTATCTGATTTACCGCGGGTGGGACCCAGATAGTTCAGCCACACACACACACACACACGCACGCACGCACAGAGTGACAGTGAAGCAGGTGAAGTGAAGATAATGTGTTACTCGATAGTAGTAGGTGGTTTTCTCGACGACTGCATCATGCAACCAGAAAGTTTAGCTGAAAAAGTCCAAACGAACTTCATTTCAAAGCCACATTCCAGAGCTGCGCCGCTGTGGGAACATTTGGGATTAAGCTGAATGAGAGGGAAGAGCGCATTAACGTGAACGAGCTGGTATGTTGACAGTTTACATCCTCTTTGTTTATTAAAGTGCAATTTTTGTTAAAAGGGCCAGAGATTTGTTGTTTATTTTTATATTATTTCTATAGGATATTTTAATATTTTTTCACATTCCAATTCCAATGTTTGAACATTCTTAAGAAGTAAAAGTACATTACTCTTTGACAGGGTGTACTTGCATTATCAGTTGCATAAAACGGTTTTAAAATGATGACAATATATCAAAATTATTTCTCGGACAGTATAGCATCCAACAAAAATAGTTATCATGACAGGCCTACTAATACAACCTCTTTGCGCCCTGCACCTTACTCTGCGCTCAGATTGCACACCATGCAAATAGCAAAGTGGAGGTAGACACGCCCCAACCGCTCTTGCGCTTTGTCCTTTAGACTGTGCAATATAGATCTTCCAGATGTGACACATGCCATATTTTGGCTGTTAGAGCTTAATAAACAATAAAACTCATGCAAAGAAAACAATATTCAGTTTTTGCTGGTTTTCCCAGTTGGCATGTTTAAAGCATGTGTTTGAGCAGAGACGTTTTTTTTTTTATCCACATCTTTAAATGATGATCATGTGATCCATCACATTGCACTCCACGTTACTGTTTTAAATTGTATCACTTTCAGTTAGATTAGCAGTCTGTCCACGGTGTACCCCGCCTCCGACCAGTCAAAGCTGGGATAAGCACCAGTGACCCCACGGCCCCTAACTGGACAAGCAGAAGAGACTGAATGGATGGACAAGAGAGGTCAAAGGATTAAACAGAGACTAGCTCTGCAAATCTCAATATTTTGATCTTAATTTAACCCATTTCATTTCATAAATTGATAAATTTCACAAACAGGCCTTCATATGACTTATGTTTAAAAATTGGAACAATAATATTAGCATTCTGCAGAACACAGGTCAGAAAATGGGAATCTTTAGAGAAATTTTTCACAGTTTTTGTGATATACAGATTAAAAAGTAAAGTCAGAACCGATGGCATCTTCACCGGTGTGATGTTCCTTCAGTGGGAGCTGAAATCTGCATGTGAATGGCAAAGCCCTTATATGGTCAGAGAGGGGAACCGGAACTGCAGGAGCTCCCGATGCGTTTTTCCTCCAAGCCATGTCCATATTTAGTAAGCGGAAGAAAAACGATGTAATTTTCAGCAGTGCTGACATCACTGACGAGCCATTTTTGGGCTGCGCATCAAGTATCGTACTCCATCTCTCCGCCTCCTTCAGCCAAGGCGTTTCTCTTCATCTATTTTTAGAAGAGTGTGTGGAGTCGGCGTGTTCTCCCAGGGCTGCCTGCACTCCCACATCAGTGCGGGGGCGTTTGCAGACAACGAGAGAGGGCGAGCGAGCGAGCGAGCACTCAGCATTCACCGAGCATCGTCTCTCTCCACACGGGGAGACAAACAGTCCTTCAAAGTCTGACGGCATAGTGGAAATTATACAAAACTGAATGAACCGCGGCGACACATCCTGTTCTCTTCTGTGCTGAATGATAAACAGCACTGCTGTCTATTCTTAATTATGCGTACTAATTACTGTGTTTGAGCCCAAACCTTTAACCCCTAATCCTTAACGTCTGCTTTAAATGTGACCTTTGTCTACTTTTTTTGTTGTACTTGACAGCTACAATTAAACCTCTGCTGCTGTTTCAAAAGTTATGCATGGATCCAAAGTGCCAAAGTGAAAACGAGGCAGTACAATTACACACCGGAAGTATCTGCATAGATACTACAAGGCCATGGCTGCAGGTATGCACATATGTATCTTCAGCCCCCACGCTGAGGATATGCACAAGGTTCTTCGGGTTTCATAAACCAAGTGAGCATCAACTAATTACCTAAAATACACAGGAGAGGCTATAATAATCTGAACGGACCAGGCATCAATGCCTCGTAACCTAAACAAACATCTTCCGATTCAAAGATGATCTTAACCTAACCCTAACAATCCGAACGGACCGGGTATCAAGTCCTCAGGTTATTTTCCCGGGAACAACAATGGCTCATATGATATGGATTGAACCAGAGTCCATTCAGGAGCGTGTCCACAGACACACCTCACCTAAAGAGACCTCCCCCACCATCATCAAAGACCATCTTAACCTAACCCTAACAATCCGAACGGACGGGTTATCAAGTCCTCAGTTTATTTTCCCGGGAACAATGGCAGTTCTTATTAATATGGACTGAACGGGAGGCAGTTTGGGAGCGTGTCCACGGACAGACTCAACCTAAACAGACCTCCCCCTGATCGTCAAAGACGGCCTGAACCTAAAGTGAGCCTAACCCTAATTTCAACTCTAACCTTAAAACGACCTTCTTTTGCAGAAATAAATACATAAATAAGTCATTTGCCATGAATATGCAAAAAGTTCCCACATAGACTCAAACACAGGTTTTCCAACATGGAGTCTAGTAATTTAACCGCCACACTGCAGAGCCGCCGAGTCAGTAGTAGCGATTATATCCTAAAGTAGTTTGCTTTGTGCGTATCTAATGATACGTGTGTGCATACACACAGTAACTGTGATATGACAAACTGACAGTAAAGGTGCGGTCACACTATGACACTTGGGCCAACGTTGACGAACGTACTTGCAAACGTCGGTGTCTGCTGGCCTCCATTCGCCTCCGCTCGCCTCTGTTGGCCGCCGCCGGCCTCCGCCGTACCG
Source organism: Chatrabus melanurus (assembly GCA_900302635.1). Classification (NCBI taxonomy): domain Eukaryota; kingdom Metazoa; phylum Chordata; class Actinopteri; order Batrachoidiformes; family Batrachoididae; genus Chatrabus; species Chatrabus melanurus. Next base: position 1,011 of record OMMV01174584.1, on the reverse strand, counting down.
AGGTCAATGTTGGTGGGAATTTTACCTGCATCATGTGACTTTCTGGAGTGTTGTCATTGGCAGTTATCTCTCCATTCAGTCCAGATTTATGTTAATATGGTATTAATTGACAGTTCGGTGTGAAGTTCCTCACTTTCACCAGTTGGCCACGACTTTAGCCATGAAAAATGTAGAGTAACGCCTAGCGTTAGCTATTTGTTCCCCAACAAATTTGCAACGACTGGGATACCGGTGATTCCAGGCTAAGCTACACTGTTTCAGTTGTAGTTTTTGGAATAATCCAACAAACAGAGCTCGAAGAACACATAACCTACTGGGAGGAGGTAATGAGTGTATTTCCTAAAATGTTGGACGCTTCCTGCACATCCGTAAAGCTGCAGGTCTGCTGCAACAGCGTTGACACGGAAGACGAACGTTTGCGTTTTAAATATTGAGAGTGGAAGTTGCTGCTCGCAGCTGAACATGTGAGACCGAAATGGGCTTTTGTTCAAAACTGGTTCACGTACACAAACCTATTTGAGGGACGGAACTTAAAACACTGAAGCTCCAGAAGAAGTGCAGAGGAGCACCGAAAAGGTTTCCCCATAAATAATGAATGGAAATTTTGCCTCTGCTCACTCATCACTGGATCTGTCATACCTCCTCACCTTCCTCCACAGCTTCACGCCACATCTGCCACGTTACAGGGTAACGCAGACCCGTCACATTCCCCCGACATGTGACCGGCTCTGCAGCCACAACTCCAGAAAGACTTCCATCGCTGGAGACACCGAGGTCTGACTTAGCTTCTTACAGATGCTCCTGCCTGTGCACATGATCTGCTAGAACTGGGCCTACGAGGAGCAGAACCAGAGCTGATCCAACCTAAACCAGACGGACCGCCGTGTGAGAGATTATTCCCTTACATCCACCTGGAAACGGCACTCAGAAGACTTTTCTTGAGCACAGCGCACATGCTGCTGCATACAGAGCCAATCTGCTTCGACGTGTTTCCTGCTGATTATGAAGTGG
>OMMV01174582.1:0-11736 GCA_900302635.1 Chatrabus melanurus | reverse complement strand
ATGACCTTCCAACTGTTATAGCAACTTGCTCTCTGACAGTTTGTGTGTGTGTGTGTGTGTGTGTGTGGTGCGTATGTAGGGATTGTGATGTGTGAAGGTGAATATTTATTAGAATAAGTATGTTGTGATGCTAAGATCACAACCACACATGGGGAATTGCATCCCTACATGACCATAATTTTTTCAAAATGTTTTTATACTTGTTTCAAATAGCCTTACCTTAGATTTGGCTTGCTGACCTGCCTTTGCTGTTCTTGTTGTCTCACACGGTCTAAACAAGTGCAGAGTAGTATGACATTTATATTCCCTCTGTTTATTCCAGAGCGTGGTCTTTCAGTTTGAGAGCATGATTTCTTAAATTTACTCATTTACTCATATGGCAGTTGGCATCCAGCTTACCGCCACCTTCTGCTCCGTAGTGTGAATCACAGTTCCTCATTCAGTATACAGTAGCAGCTTGTCACACGTGTAGATGATGCCATCTTGTGGCCATTTTTTATATATAAGTCGCAGTACCTCCCAAACTAGTAAAAAAAAAAAAAAAAAGTGACATGTAATATAGAAAATACGGTATATGAAGTAAACTATAAAAGCACTCTGTGGTGCACATACCCCTGCTAAGGTCCAAGCTGTCTCCTCTCACATTGTTAAAAGGTATCTTTGAAGAGTGTGTACTTCCACCAACCACCAGAGGGTAGTCACAGCCTCGCCATCAAAGCTTTATGTGACAAGGCAAAGATCAGGTCTGGAAACATGCGCAGGTGTCGCACATTGCCGCATCCACCACACCACAGAACCGCCTCAGGTCATGGATGGCAACCACCCAGGAAGAGAAACCAGTTCAACACCACCTCTCGAAAGTAACCATCTGTCTGCTGCAGCCAGGTGAAACGTGGGCGTCTCCTCGACCTTTTCCAGCCGCTGGGGTCCTCAACACTGAGGCACCTGCATGCTGGATCATGTCCATAAAAATGTGCTGTAGCGGATGTTCCCTCAGAGTGGATGTGATACTCCTCACCTGAGTCTCCCTGAGTAACTGATACAAAGTCATCCCAGTGGTACGCAAGGATCCTCTGAAGAGACCTAATACCAAAGACATCTAGTCGTCACTGGTTAGCGTCCAAGTCTCACAACCGTACAATAAGACTGGAAACACCAGGACGCTAAAGACTTGGACCTTTGTTCTCCTGCAAAGATATCAGCAGGTGATATCTTTGGGCTATTTTAAGGGCAGGGGCAAAAAGATTAAAAAAGAACACTTGCTGCACGATAGGAGCCCATCATTGCACAAATCCCTATGGTGACGAAATCCTCTTCATCCTTCATTAGTATGGGATAAACCTGACGTTCCCTGCAGGTGCCTTTCTGAGGAAAATCACTCATGAAATGCGTTGCGTACCCTTCCAAGTGAGAAAACACGATGAAGTGCCCTTCAACCCCATGCAACGGAGAGCAAAAAATACCAGTGAAGAAAAAAAAAAAAATGAAATGCAGCGCCCTATAGTCTCCCCAACAACGTGCCCCCCAGTGACAACAGTCTAGGCTGCCACCAAATCCTTTTGGATTTACCTCTGAATCCCTGCTGACATTCAAAACACATTTTATGGCCAATAACAAAACTTTTCTTTGTTTTTGGCTAATATCTAGTATTGTGATGCAATCTCATCTGCACTGTTACTCCCCCCCCCATGTGCCCTTTAGGTCAGGTCACTTTGACTAGTAGCAATTTAATTTTCTACTGTGGACTCATGTGGGAAATCAAGCAGTATAAAAAGAAGTGTAAAATTGTAGGGGGGGGGGCCTCACTGGGGACTTCATCATGTTTTCTCAGTTGTAGGAGTATTCTATTCTGCACTGCCTCCCATTTTCTCTACTGAAAAGGGCAGGGTCATGTAGGGGCATCATAGAGGGCGTCATAACAGCCTTTTTCAATTGGAAGGGCACCAACTGAGAACATCAAGTTTAGACCTTTGGACACTACATCAGGTTTTTTTTCCACCTAGAAAGGCACTGGCTATTGGCTTCCCATGTAAAGCCAATAGGGAAATTCCTCTTGTTTCCGCCACTCTCTAGGGCACTTCAGCAACGCTTTTTCAATGGGGGCACTGGGGGGGGGACTGCTGCCCCTGTCACCTCTCTGAATCCGCCAGTGGATATCAGCATCACCAAACACCTCTGTCCAGTGACCTCATCACTCCATAAGCTCTTCCCAGGCAGCTCCTGATCTCAAAGGCCGAGGACCACCATCATTTAATCAGCACTTCTCTGACCCATCGCGCACACAAGTCTGCAAAAATGGATACATTAGGCTTTGAGATGTCCAAGAATCATTACTGATACCACACTTGTGTGCATGAACATCTTGATACTAACCTGGTGATCACCTTAATGTGCCATATTACGTTATATCTCAGCTGACAGTTAATTATTACTTGTGGCTTTGTGTCTGTAGTTGTGTGTTTGCAATAAGAAAGTTCCAGATAAAATATGCGCAAGGCCGCCTTTTGTCCTCGTCTCCAAACAGCACCCTCTTGTGGTGGCTTTTGGGTAGGTTTTGCTCCAGTCTAACTATTACTCTGACAGATTTGAACATTTTACACATGGTACTCTGTCACCATGAGATGTTCCTCCTCAGAATCCTTCTGAATTCTTCACGTTGTGTGATATTGACCTGCATAAATAAAACTGATTGTTTTGGGCGACAGTTGTTTTATTTTTTTGCTGGACCAGACCCATCTTTGCTTGATCCCATCTTCATCTCCATCCTCTTTTTGTCTTATGCCCCTCAGATTTGTCCATTGTACGGTCAAAGTCCCACTGACAGAGGGTATTGTATGTTGTGGCAGCGGCGGCTCCACAGCTTTTATTCTTGGTGGGGCTGGGTGGGAAATGTCCAAATGTCCAAATATGCATTTTCAAGTGAATGTCAAGTGGCTTCAAATTACATGCCGTTAATTCACACCCACAATAAATAAAATTAAAAAATATCCATCCATCCATTTTCTAAACCCACTTATTCCAGTTAAGGGTCACAGACAAACATAACAAACATAAATGTTTAAAATCAGAATAATTACTCTTCTGACAGGAAAAATGTGCAAATTTGGAAAATGTGGTAAAAAGTAGCAGCAGAACAGTAGTTTTATTTTATTTTTTTAAAGAAGTGCACCCAGACAGTGTAACACCTGCATTTTACATTTTTGACACAGAATTATGCAAATTATTTTTTGTGATTTATTGATACCATAATATATGGTTCTGTGTGGTCTTGACATTTGATCAATTCTGTTCAAAACTGAACCACTAATCTTTTTTTGAGGGGGGGGTCTATTGTACAAATATACATTTATTAAGTATCAGGAACCATTTTAAATAAACCAAAATAGAAATGTTCGCGGCACAAGCATAGTCTGTCGACGTCTGGGTCAAAGGATGGGTAAGATGGCGGTGGCGTTTGCGTACTTCTAGTACACACTACAGTAACGGCTGTGTAGTAGGTTCCTAACCGCCGTTAGTACACATCGAGATATAGTAGCGTGTCTTATGCCTCGTTTGCACCCTACGCAAAATACGGATACGGAGCCTTTCGTCCCTTCCTCGCAATACCACCGGAAGTTGTGGTGGAAGTACAGAGCCAGTAGTCCAACCAGTCAGGAAAATGACAAAGACAAGTCTCAATGGGCATTTAAAAATGGCGGAAAACTTTGACAAGCGCGTTTGCGAATTGGTGCAAAGTTATGTCCGCCTTTACGATGTAACTACGCCAGGGACATCGCGACAACCAGCGCTGCCAAAAAAACGGCTGGGAGGAAATGGGGAGGGCACTGCCCTCTAGAGGATGCATTGCGTAACGTCCATACCAACGCAAAAGGCGCACGGAGGATAGTGACAGACACAACGTTTGGGACGGACGGACGTATTTACGTACAGAAATTGAGTATAAATCCAGCTTTACAGAGCGTTACATTCGTCACGCAGCTTTTAAACGGGTTGTTTCAGGGCTAAGTTTAGCTCCTAGCGTGCCAGTGCTTTGGGACCTCTTTAAAGAGGCACATGGGGGAGGAGGAGGGGAGGAGGAAGCGGAGAACCCCCCCTCAGGCAGTGTAAGAGGAGCTGCACCTGGTACAACCAAAAAAACGGAGCAAGCTCCCTGACCTGAGAGGGAGCGAGAAGTAAGAGGAGGAGGAGGGGGGACCGGGCTGGAAGCGGAACGGGGCGGGGCTCCCGACGTTACTGACAGCTGATTGGCTGAGAGTGTGTCAGTCAGCGCGCTTCCTGCTTAGCTCGAGGGAGGAGGAGGAGGAGAAAGAGGAGGAGAGGGAGGTACCTTCATACAGCGCTGCCTCTCTCTCTCTCTCTCTCTTTTTTTTTTTTTAAGCAAAAAAAGAGTGAAGTGAGGCTGAAACTGAAAGAGGGTAAGAGTCGCTGAAGGAGCGCTGCTCTCCTTCATTCTCAGTTTCCTGTTTTAAGGAGGCCATTTTGTGCCTCAGGCTGGAGAGGAGCTCCACAAAGTTTGGCATTGTTTTGGTTCCTTCTGGGGAGTTTCATAATCCAGCCTGGACTTTCTCCCCTTCACAGCAACGAGGAGGAGGAGGAGGAGGAAGGAGGGCAGGTAAAGCGAAGTGTGTCTGTGGGTTGTGTGTCGTGCACGGTGTCATGCTCGGACTCTAGAAGTGTGACAACAAAGAGAGGAGAAGAAAAAAAAAAGAGGAGAGAGAGAGAGAGAAAAAGCAGCCACTTCCGGGAAAGGGATTTCTTCCTTGATCCAGCAGGAGTCCAGACTCTGGTCTTCACTGACAGTTTGAATGAGTCTGTGACACATGGCCAACGCCAGCCCCTGTATGCCCTCAGGACCCCTGGTCTTCTTCCCTCCTGGGGGGTCCCCACCTTCAGGTGTGATCCGGCAGGGTTCCCCCATGGTCATCCCCCCTTTTCCTGCTCAGACCGGGCCCTCCCTGATGGACTTTGGTCCAGGGCCCGGCGGGGCGCCGATGCTCCCCGGGCCCCCGACACCAGCAGGGGTGTCCTTCATCATCCAGATTGGACTGACGAGGGAGTCGGTCCTGATGCCCCATATTGCTGACCTGGCCTACGTCAAACAGATGGCCTGCTCCATTGTTGACACCAAGGTACGAAACGTGTGTGTGTGTGTGTGTGTGTGTGTATGTGTATGTGTATGTGTGTGTGTGTGTGTGTGTGTGCGCGCGCGCGCGCAAGAACCTTTTTCTGTCTTTTTTTCAATCTATCTCAAGCTCAAATTCAAACTAGAGCGGTACCCGGAGCGTACGTACCTCTGCCAAAGCTGAGTAATCCTTCAATTTTTGCATTGAGATGAACATTATCGCATTTTTTCCAAGGCTTTGGAAAAGCCTCGGCATGCACCCGGTAAGTTGCACTCTGTCTAGTTTGTTAATAACTCAAAAAAAAAAACTAAATACTATCATCTTGCTATTCGCCAAATTAAAAAAGTGCACATGATGAGGAAAAACCAATTGGATATTTGTTCATCATTTCCCTCCCAAGTCGTCTTTACTTGCACTCACGGCGCCATTCCTTATTGAGCGTTCCTCTTGCTGCCAGATCCTACTTAAGCCTCACTTACACCCTCCGCAAAAACACGGATACGGAGCCTTTTGTCCGTTTCGTCCATAATTGCGCACATCGCCGGAGAGCTTTACGAATACGGACGAAACGGAGCAATACCACCGGAAATCGTGGTGGCGGTAGAGAGTCGGTAGTCCAGCCAGTCAGGAACGCGACGAAGAAGAGTCTCGATGGGCAAAACCAAAAAGTAGAACTCTCCATTAATGTGGCGACTTGCATTAAGCGGCCTCACGTTCCACCGCCGCGTTCACCTTTTGCGCTTCTGCCTCGAATGATGTAAAGTAAAACCACCTCCTCTATAGTTGGCATTTTTGTTGATGCCTGCAGCTTGTGCACTCGGCACTGCCCTCTCGAGGATGTATTGCGTAACGTCCATACCAACGCAAAAGGCGCACAGAGGTATGTAGGACAGTGACAGAGACAACGTTTGGGACGGACGGACGTATTTATGCACGGAAATTGAGTATAAATCCAGCTTAATTCTGCATGTTTGGCTCGGCTCTGTTTATCTCGGCTCTTAATTGCTTTTACCGATGGCAGTGATTGAAACCCTACCCTTCCCTGGGGTCAGGAGGTGGACCACAGATCGTTTCCATATGTGTCAGGGAAGGGTGATTGATGGGGAGAACCGTGCACATTCCAGGCGTCCCCCTCCCCTTAGAGACCACGGGAAAAAAACAGGTTTTTCTCCACAACCATCACAGTTGCACTGATGCTGATATCCAAGTCGCATTTACTTGTACTGGGCGCTGCTAGTGAGTGTGGACGGTGTTACAGAGGCAAGTAAAGAGGACCTGGGAGGAAGAGACACTGCAAAATAAATTTTCACTGGGAGATAAAGGATTAATGTTGATGCACCAGATGGGTCCAAAAAAAGCAAGTTTGTTTTGCTTATGTAATATCCTGTAGACCTGTCTGCCACCTGCTGAACACTGCCGCCTGCTGGACGCTTGGTGGATGTTGGATGGATGATGGAAATTAGGAGCAGGTGTTGTGAGCTTGTCTGCCACCTGCTGGGCCTGCCTGGATTTGTTGCAGGGAATAATCTTAATTGCCACATTCATGATGGAAATTAGGAGCAGGTGTGGTTGAAGTTGCATGCAGCTTGAAACGATCTTGTTTGCCACTTTATTTCAGTTCCAAATCTTAGGTTTGGTGGCCACCAATCACAAGTTCACTTTTTACGGTCCTATTAAAATGTTAGTAATCAAGCCTTTGAGGGCTCTGCTCATCTTTGTCAATGGTGTTGTGAGAGAAAGCCCTTTTACCACAAATTGCTGAAAAGGAAACTGGTGGTTGTCAGTGGGGCACCTGTAACAGAGCTCTAAATGAACTCAAAACAGCTTTTTTTTAAAGGGTGGTCATAGGGAATATGTTTATTTTATTAAACATTCATTTTTTGTTGTTGTTCAATGAAGGGGATTGAAGTTTTACTCACAAATAAATCAAAAAAGGAATTTGTAAAATTTTGTATTAGAAACATTTGTATACATGTCTGCTTATGACAAAACAAAATGTTTCTATTTATGTTTGTGTATGATACAGTTTGTATAAATTACCCAAAATTTCCAGTTAATTCCCATTTAATTTCCATATATTCCCGTAAAGTTTCCAACTTGGAATATTCTAAAAAATGGTCAAATTTTCCAAACTTCCCAGGTTTAACTTCCTATGGAAAGTTTCTGGAAAATGATAATATTATTATTTGTTATTGTTGTTGTATGAAAAAATGTGTTTAAAATGTCTTCAAAAGTGGACCTTTACTCTAACGGGGGGGGGTGGCCCTTTCAACCCCTGCGATCCCTCTCCTCTCTGGCTACGCACCTGTTCTGTCTCTGTAAGCAGGAGGAAAACAGCCTCAACAACGAGGAAAGCTTGTTAATTTTTTTGTGGAAATTGCTACCTGATTGGTCTGTAAGAAGGGTATATCACACGCACCGTCCGTCAGAAACAGACTTAGTGCGTATTTTAAGCGAAGGAGAGGCACCATGGCAGCACTGAGCGCTGCCTGTTACCGCTCCGTGTTTATGAGACAGAGCGAGACTGACACTCTGTCAGATACACAAGGTGTACTATTTTATCGAGAAAAACTTACTGGGTGATCTGACGAATGTATTTCTGTAGAATATTTTGTTCCCGGGTTTGAGAGAGGCCAGCTCTATAATGTGCGCCTGCCCTACTGAATCGGCGGCGGCAATAATTTTGTGGCGGTGGCCCGCTGCCACAAAATGTGCATATAGAGGAAACACTGACTGGTTATTTTATTAAATTTCCATAGAGACAGCGGTCTCTTACACCTGTCAAATGCTGCCTTACACCGCATTTGTGGTAAATAAACTGACTGTAGCTGTCTTTTACAACTGGCCCAGAGTTGATATAAACCGGTATATTATTAGGAAAAAATACACAGAGCTGGTAGTATTTCTTCAGATGTCTTGTACCACCAGCATGTTGATGATTTAAATGAAATGGAGCAGGCTGTGAGCATTATTACATTGGTGTTTTGAGCGTAAAGTGGATTTTTAACTCCTGGTATGGCTGCCCTGTTCAATCAAGGATTGTCTTTATAAGCTAATTTTGCAAAAAAGGATTTCTCGCAAACAAAGTGTTCGTGAAAGGTGAGCAGATCACTCAGAAGCTTGATTGTTAATTTTAATACGCTCGGGTTGTAAAAAGGTGAACAACATCTTCGTGAACATCGTCCCTATCCGAGTAACCGATTTGGTGTTTTTAGAAGAAAATATGCACTCTGTGTTTTCATCTATTTGCCTTTATTGTAAACGTGCACCCAGAGTGTGGGTTCACATTACTGCACACCGCGTAGTTCGGTGCAGATCTTTACCACCCCAGAACTGTAGGTGGTGCCGTACAACATTTCTGCTTTGCTTCCATTGTTAAACATTGCTAGCATTAGCCATATCGTTAGCTTGACTACGTAAGCTGCACTTATTTTAGACTTAAATTATTTGTAAGCTGACATTTAACCACATCGTTTGTCCAACGCCTTTGGCCTCGTTAGGAAACTAATTTGTTGACATTAAAGTCTAGAAATTCCAACCCGTATGTTATCTATTGTGAGCGCACTTGTTTCGTGCATCGTGGGAAGGTGGACCAAATCAGAAGTTCTTATGCTTTTGACACTGGCCGCCACTTCCAGAACGGCGCGGCACAGTTCGCCACAGCAGATCGGCGTTGGGATTTGGCACAAGTTTTATGCCGGATGCTTCATGAATATGCAGTTTGGGGTGTGTCCACCCAAGTGCGCAAAATTGTGGGTGTTGAACATGCTAATAGGTGAGGTTTGCACACGCAACGCGATTTATCAAGGCTAAAAGCTATTTCAGGGCTGAGATTGCGTCTGTAATTTAGCACGCTTGAAACCTTGGTGCTAACTTACCCAGTGTTGCCTGATCAATGCAGACAGATCAATTTAGAGTCACTCCCCGTGAGCTGTTTGGGTTATGCATTTCTTTATTTTCACTCTATAATGTTCGTTAACACAGAACACGCCACGATTAAACGTTAATTTACAGTGGCCGCGCACGGGGACTGACACGCACTCGGCACGCTTCAGCACCGTGGAAAGCAACAGCTACAAGTATAACAGACAACAATAATTCTCATTCTGTGTCACGCCCTCTCTGGTTATGTGAATGTGAACACCGGAGTCAGTTCACATGCCGTGAAAAAACACCGCTGTCACGGGAACGTGCATTTGAAGATAAACCATTAAACCTTAAATCAACAGTTTAATAATAATGATAATAAATATATTTATTCGGGATATCCCAACTCACCAGAGTATCCAGACACAAGAAATGGACGCTGAGGCTGTTTACCAGCAGGGTGACTTAAATGAATGAAATCAAGATCGTCTTTATTCGTGCGGGTGGCTGCTTTTTCACGGCAGCGGTGCTGAATCCGGGCTTGTGCCACACACCTCGCATTTCCCGTGAAAGAGCAGACAAACGGTTTACAAGGCAGGTTCATTTTGGATTTGGTAAATGTTCAATAAGTGGCATTTTTAGTTAAAATGTGTGCGTTTGTCTTATTGTGCGCACACCTGCAAGTGGCTGATTTGAATTTCGTTTTGCACTTACGCGCATTAATACACGCAGAATCCTCATTTGTATACTGCTGTCTGCGTCACGTTACCACCCGCTGTCGTGCGCGCAATTATTCTTCGTAAATCACCCGCGAAACATTCTCCGACCTAAACGTTTGGAATGCCAGCGGATCCAGATCCTCACCAAAATGTAATGGGTTCTTCCTTGACACAGAGCCACAGCATTTCATGACTCTTATTGAATATATTTCTGAGTCCTGGTGACAAACAAACCTCCTGAGTGGAGGTAAAAAAAAATAGGCCGTCTCACTCGGTAAAACAAACAAACAAAAAAGCTTTCTTGCTCTTGGCGAGATTGTTCCTTTCGCCAAGTTTTGTTGAGATCACGTGAAAAGTATTTGAACAATTCTACCAAAAGTCGAACACCCAAACACACCACCGGCCGCGTAACCTCCTCCTCGGAGGTAATGAAATGTTTTAAACACAACTGTTTCAGCAGGCAGCTTTGGAAAAGGGAATAAATGGCACTTTTTTTTTTTCCTCTCTCTCTCTTCTCGGCTGTAATTGCAGCAATTAGCATTTTTTCCTTGCACACAGGTTTAGCTTTCGTAATGCCGCAGCTAATCCGTCAGACTGGCAGAGTGAGGGCTCGTGCGCGCGAAACGAATCGTCTCACAGCCGCCGCGTGTGAAAGATTACAACATACACACAGCGACGCTTTTCTACTGAGCGCAAGACGACAACGAGCAACGCAGAGTTAATTTAAAAAAACAAAATCAGAATCTGATTGGTTAATGGAACTACAATAAAGAGCTTAACGTTTAATTCTGTCTACCAATGAGGTTATCTTCTTATCTGTGTGTGTGTTGATTTGTTTTTCTCACGAGCTTTACTCATAAACATACAGAATGATTTACAGGAAACATTGTGGAGCGCTGCACAGGCCAACAAAGAGCCCGTTAATTTTTGATGAGGATCGAAATCCTGAAGTAGATCCAGAGGTTGTTTTTTTGTTTTGTTTTTCTTTCACAGGGTTTTTTCTACCTTTTGGACACTTTCTCATGAAATAATGCGTATATCTCTATTTAAAAAAAACAAATAAAACAGTAAAGCTTCACTTTACAGATGTTGTTTGTTTCAACTTTATTTAAATTTTGATTACATCATAGGTCATGAGATAAAATGATAAAAACTCCAGTCGTGCCCTCTTTACACCATCGAGCACAACGTTAATTACAAAAAAAAAAAAAAAACCACATCTAGACAAACAAATGATTAAAAACAACAGACAAATCTCAGTGACTTTCTGGACTCAACCATCAGAAGTGTGTCTGTATGTGGTGAACGTGTTGAACTTGCAGAGACATTCGTGTCTCTGGGACATGAATGACATGGGACACCTGGGAGGAGCTTATGGAGTCGTGGACAGAGGTGTTTTGGTGATGCTGAGATCTTTGCAGGAGAAAGAAGGTCCAAGTCTTGAGGGTCCTGGTGCTTCTGTGTGGTTGTGAGATTTGGACGCTAACCAGTGACCTAAGACAATGAGGAGGTGTCTCTGGTCTTAGGGCTCTTCTGAGGATCCTTGCAAACCCGCTGGAATGACTTTGTGTCAAACAAGCGGTTACTTAAGGCGCAATCTCAGCTAGACGCTTGGGGCCAATGTAGACGAGCATATTTGCAAATGTCGGTGTCTGCTAGCCTCAGTTAGCATCTGCTAGCCCCCATTAGCCTCCGCTGGGCTCCGCCGTCCTCCCTCGATCAACGTCGAACACGTCCAAAACTTTTCAACATGTTTAAAATTTCCCACCGTTTGCCTACGTTCCTCTGGCTACATTGGAGGCCGTGAGAGAAACTTAATGTCCACTACGACCAAGTTGTGCGATCGTCTACGCTGGCTAACGCTTGGGTGCTGCTTCGCCCCGCCTGCTCAGAATCACTGGACAGCGGGGTGTCGAACCCCTCTCCCGCATCGTTGGCAGTAGGCCCGCTTGTTTTAATGGAGCACTGGCTAATGCCCGCCTATTCACCATGTTGTGGAATGCCATGCTGTATTTGAAGTTCACTAC
>OMMV01174579.1:5703-18812 GCA_900302635.1 Chatrabus melanurus | reverse complement strand
TCCCATTATAAGAGATAGGGATTTTTTTTTTTTTTTTTTTTGAATATTTGATCATTTTATGCGACGTCATCATTGTGTAGATTCTTACCAAAAATTTAATGGGAACATCCTTGGGTGATCACTTACCCATCATAAAAAATTCATGTTGATCTCTCAAAAACTGTAGACCGGAAACTGTTCACAGACAAATAAATAAACAAGCCAACCAACAAACCCGCGCCGATGAAAACATAACCTCTTTGGCAGAGGTTATGTTTTCATCGGCGTGGGTCCTGTTTGGAACTTGAAAGTAATTTCAAACAGTGATTTCTAAGTGACCTTTATCATCTAGATTCTGGAATGTATCAGATGCAGTCTATTCAGAGTGAGATATTGAGCCTTTAAAATCTCTCCTCATAGAGTGTGTGGATACGCTAACCGGTGACTTCAGGCCACCACTGGATGTCTTTGGTACTAGGTCTCTTTGGAGGATTCTTGGGTGCCACTGGAATGAGTTTGTGTTCGAGAGACTCAGATGAGGAGCATCACTTGCTTCACGAGGGAATGTCAGCGATGACATTTTGGCCATGTGACGCATTTCTCTGGGTGTGATCCAGCATGCAGGTGCCTCATTGTTGAGGAACTGGAAAAGGCCAAGGGGATGCCCACGTTTCACCTGGCTTCGGCAGATAAAGCGGTGGAGATGGACCAGTTGTCTGCCTGAGTGGTTGCCATCCAGGACCCAAAGGCGGTTTGGCGGATGTGGCGACGTGTGGCACCAGCACACGCTCACAGACCTGACTCGGTGCACCGTACATACGGCAGATGGATGTTGGAGAACTGCGCTCACACATAATTGCGATAAAAGCTTCTTGATTTCCTGGGAGCCAGTGCTTGGTCTCCTCACACTTTTCAAGCTGGTGATTGTCTGAACACATCTGATCGGGAAAACGGGCACGAAGGCCCAGTTTGGAAATCACTGCTCTGAGCAAAATAAAATATTACAACAGCAAAACAATCAAGAATAAAAAAAAATAAAAATGTAATAGGTACCTACTTTACTCCACTAGGTGGCGCTGGCGTTCTGTCAGATTTTATAGGTCTTGTTGCATTGGTGCACGGTCTTGTGCGGCAGAACAGTGCTGGGTTTGCGCCAGTACACTTTAAGAAATGAAATGCTATATTTACTTAATCTAGTTCTGTCAATCAGACCTACAACACTTGGTTGTTTAAATGGGAAACCGAATTGTAACAATTTGTTACTATTAGTTGTGTATTATGTTTCACATTTAAACTAAGTTTTGTGGGACTGGTTGACATAACTGGATTAAGTAAGTTTAGCATTTAATTTTTTTTAGAGTGTAATAGCCAGGAAGGTGTTTGGTCAAGTCATTAAAATAGTCCAAAATAATGTGGAACAGCTAACTTCTAAACATCAGATGTCTTATATTGACACACAAAAACTGTAAATCCCATCAAAATGGTTTAATCCCGAAGCCAAACGCAGTTTACTAACTGTTCAAAAGTGACTTTGCATGTTAGTTCTTTGATTATTTGAATCAGCTTGTTTTTCAGTCGATCCCTTTAAATGAGATGATGGTGAGTTCATAATTTGAGAAATGATGGTGCATCCAAGTGGAAATTAAACTAAAGAATATCACCCCCTGTTTTAAGTTATTTTAGTGCGTTTGTGTGAAACTAGACTTTAAAAGCGTGATCATGTGTGTCACCTTTTGAGTGAAGCTATTCAGACTCGCATAAAAATGTAATTTTGACTTGAAAGGGGAAAGACCAGAACAAATTTAGTTAGTGTGGCTTTCGTTGTCTCCTCAATCACATTTTCTCTCCCTCCGATGCTGTGTCCCATATCTGCACAAGGCCGTGGCCTAATTGATTTTTATTTTCATTCAGTATTCCCATGGAGCTTTTTGCTTTCTTGTCAGCCCCCTGGAACAAAACTTTTAAAAGCAGGAGGAAAGGGAAAATAAAGCTCACTCTGCAGGGAAGCACCAGAAAAGAAGTTCCTTTTTGAGGCTAGCGAAAGGTCAAAATAATAAATGTCGGCTCAGTTGGCCTTCCACACAGACCAAGGGGGCAAAACGTTACATTTTGGCAGTGCCGACCCTCATGGTGTGATAAACTCATTTAAAAGAGCTGAACTAAAGAGGGAGCAGCGTGGGCCCAGAGCCAGATAAAGGAGCAGACAGGCCCCGGCTCCTGCATGGCCCTTTTAGTCCCCACCAGGATCCACATAGGAATTTTGGTCTTTGTATGACAGTGAATGATCCATTTTATGCCATCGTATTTGCACTCGGTTTTAAATTATATGTAAATAAATCATAAAATAACCATGAAAGTAAAATGTTACTGTGTGGATATTTTAGGTGTATTTGCCTTTTCATCTTAAGTCTTTTTAAATGGTCTGCAATTCATAAGAAAGTCAGGTTGTTTAATAAGGTATTTGCATTCATTTTATTGAGTGATGATTGGCAGTCATCTTAGAAAGAAAAAAGTTTACTTGAAAATGATGGAACTTGAGAATTGGTTTCATATATATATATATATACTGGAAATGATTGCTCAGTTGTTTTTTTATGTTTGATTTTTGAATGGTTCAGGTTGTTGTGGTTTTCATCTGACAAATATTTTCCATGGCCTTATGGTTCCTGACAAACCGTGTCAGTGTGACGTGTCTCTGCTTTGAATTGTGCCAAACAAACACTGATAGAAACGTCAAAGATTAACCGACATGACGTATGTCTGTTAATTAAATTTTCGATCAGATAACCCGACCTGGATTTGCTTAAATTGCCGAGAAATACGCAATAAATAAATGAAACGTTAATAAGGGTATAAGAGTTGTTGAGTTGAGGCTGTTATAGGAAAAAAATATTTTTTGTGATGCAATTTGCCGCTCCTAAGTGAAATCTGAAAATCAGAAAGCGGATCAACTACATTTATCTAAAAAAATTTAAAAAAAACCTCGTGTAATGATTTAACAATCGTGATTTTTAAAAATTATTTTTAAATAAACAATTTTAAATAGTCGCTTATTTGTCAAGGTTGGGGTCTGTTAAGCCTGATTGGAATTGGAACCGGAAATACAGAATTGGAGAATTTGATTTATATTAATTTATTTATTTATTATTCAGCCTCCAATGGGAGAGAAATATAAAATACACGTATACAGACATAAAAAATATAACTTATCACAAGGAACATAATATAATCATCTAAAATATAAATAAATTAAATAGAATATTTGTCAAATATTTACTTTTTTTGCAGAAATTATAAGATGCACTTGTCACCCTTTGGAAGTTCAGAATGTTTGTATCGCCATACAAATTCCGATTATTTGTTTAAAATGTATATTTTTGAATTGACGGCTTTAGATCAAGGTTGTGTGGCTTCTGTTGAAGCTGGAAAGTATCACAAAACAAAAAAAGCTGTACAAGCTGTCTGCTGTGTTGAGGTCAAATTTATAGTAGCTACTTCAGGTGGAACTTTTTTTTTTTTAATGGCATAGGCTTTAATGTCATGGCACAAGGTAAGGACATTTTGGATGCTCCACCCAATCAGTGCACATATATTAAAAACAAGGCAACACTTATACAAAGAGGCACGAAAAAAGATAAGTAAACATAAGATATACAAGTATATATCCTATATAAAAGTACAAAGGTGCAAATGTGACGCCCCCGTATGGACCGACGATAATATTGCACAGAAACAGTTATTGCACTCAGTTTATGGCGGGGTTGGGGGTATTGGGGGGTCAGTGTTTGTTACAGTTAAACCCAAACAATTTTATATGAGCTTTTACAACTTGTGATGTTTTAAGCAGCCAGAACAACTTAAGCGCTCGAGTTGGAATTGATGTTCGATAAACTGGAATTGCTCACTCTTACATACATGTGATTTGGAATTGACCTCCATCCCTGATCATTATCTCTTAGAAATAGATGCATATATTTCCGATCATAGTTAAACTCGAGCCCAACCGATGATAGGTGATACAGGTCTGACAAGTCTGTCAGTCCCGCTGCAGCCAGCCAATCAAATTCCGACAAAGAAGGGGGTGGGGTGGGGTTCTTTCGTCACGTGACGCTCTTCCGCATTGTGTCCACGAAGTGACAACCAAAACAATAAGTGGAATTAGAACTCAGTCAGCTTAATATATATATACCTGTTCGTTAGATACTAACCTAGCGTACCTAGCTGTTAATTTGCGGGTTTTGTAAAAACGGGATCGCGTGTCTGAGTGGCTGAAACGAACGCGGAAGTACACAGGAGCGTTATCAATCCTCTTGCTGCGCTTCAACACTCTCTGCTCTGCTGTCAGTATGGTGGTGCTGAAAGGAATCCCCTCTGTTTTATCTCCTGAACTGCTGTACACCCTGGCTCAAATGGGCCATGGAGACGAACTGGGTATGTTGTTTAATTACATTCACATATATTTAAAGAAGTCAGTGCTACATGCAGGTGGTTAGCCTGTTAGAGTCAACACCAGGGTCAAGAACCGCAGTCACTCATGTTTAGTCCACAGTCCAGGATATTATCCAGGTCATGTTACCAGCATCCAGTTTCCAGACATTCAACTGCTCTGTGAATTTAAAAATGTGTTCTCATCTCCAGACTGAAGTCTGGGTATTGTTTTTGGTCATGTATTTCCATCCGTGTGTGAACCAAATAACTCTTAAGAGTTTTGTTCCCCATTTGGACCAGATTTGGTGGAATGATTGAGGGCCAGCCATTGACAAAGTGATGTGATTTTTAGAAAAATCAATTGAAAGTCATGATCACAGGCCAAGGTCAAAATTTTGACCCAACTCTTATATATCTCCCGCTCAGTTTACGAATCTGGACGGTTCACGAATGGACCCGTACTATATCGGAATAGTGCTACTGTGTGAGACTCCCAGAAGTGGCCAAAGCAGTGGTCCAGAAGCGGAAATATGGTTCATATTTCCAAATGTTTTATGTATTTAACAAAAATTAAACCCTAACCTTTATCCTAAGCCTAAACCGTTTGAGCTTGGCAGCTGTGAGCCTCATTCCAAAACCGGAAGTGCACTGCATCCTTCCAGAAATGGTGGGCAGAGATGGGAATTTTTTTTTTAAAAAGGCATTGGCTATCTGTACGTAGCCGTATTGATAAAATGCAATTCTGTTCATACGTAGCACTTCTGATTGGGCAATGTAGGTCATGTGATTATGAGGCTACGTACCTTTATTTTTGTTTTCTATCCGTACATAGGGCCGAAATTAAGTTTTGAAGTGACGATCTGACACATTTTCTCTGGTTCCAAAAAATTTGTAATTATGCACAGTTATGATGACTGTTATATGTGTTTTATACATGAAATAGAAAAAAGGAAAATGCTTAACATGACTGGGATTCAAACATGGGACCTTTGGCTCAGAAGTCCGATGCCGTACCACTTTCACCACAGCGTCTCACGCTCCACAGTGGGTCATAGCTTGAAGTTATCATACATGCCACGTATGAATGGCTATGGGATGACCCCAAAACCTAATCCTAACTCTAACCCAAACCCTAATCCTAACCCTATGGGATAACTAACACAACTACGTACAGATAGAATTTCGTGTTATCAATACGGCTTCGTATGGATAGCCACTTTTTTTTAAAAATCCCACATTATCTAGATTTTTCAGGTGAAGATGGGAAAACTTGCAACATCCGGAACTGACCGCCATATTTAGAAGTGCGCTGCACGATTCCGGTTTTGGAAGGGTTTTTGAACATTTAATACAGTCTGTTGCTCACAAACCATCACACTCACATCACACAACACTAAAAGTACACATAAAAACACAAGAATAGATAAATAATTTAAAAGAAGAAGGTGATGTGCAAATGACAATTGACCAAAAAAATAATTAAAAAGAATTCTGATAGTCCAGCGGCTAAGACCAAAAATATGGCAGTATATTTCACTTCTTGGAGAAATTATGAAATTTGGCACACAGATGGAGCAACCCATCTGTGTGCCACATATCACCATCGTTTTCACAACCCCAATCAGCTGCTGCGGGTCTTGAAATTATGGACAAAAATATATCAAATATGGTGGCCATATTAAAATTCAAGATGGCAGTCACCAGGCGGCGTTTCAGAATTGGATCCTAATCGAAAAGTGACCCTACTGGGTTGCTCTACCTGTCTGCCAAGTTTCATAATTTCTCCAAAATGTGAAATATTTTTCGAGCAGGCAGGGCAAAGGAGTACCCAAACGTTAGCCAGCGTAGACGATCGCACCAGTAACTTCGGCTAGCGGATGCTAACAGAGGCTAACAGAAGCTAACTTGGTCGCAGCAGAGATTAACTTTCTCTAACGGTCTCCAACGTAGCCAGAGGTACGTCGGCAAATGCAGAGGAATTTTAAACATTGAAAATGTTTGGACACGGTTGATGTTCACTGCCCAGCGGCGGCTAGCGGACACAGATGTTTGCAAATACGCTCGTCTACGTTGGCCCAAACGTGTACGTGTGACTGTGCCTAAATGTCAGGGTGAGACCTTGGTGAAACCTGTGTTGAATTTTCCTTGAATGAGTTTCACTGAGGACATCTTGACAACGGAGTATCATTGGCTCATAGTGGCTGCTCCTCGGTCTGCAGGAAGGAGCTTGTCACTCGTGTGAATGGTCCTCCACATGGAGGCCTGAGACGTTCTGGGCTGTGATCTCCCCGGTGGAGCTGTACATTAGATAGTCCTCTCAGGATCCATGCAAACTCCACACAGAAAGGAACTGGGCACGGTGGGAAGCGAACCCCAGACCTTCTTGCGGTGAGGCAAGAGTGCTAACCACTGAGACACCGTGCCGCCCTCTCTCAATATATGTGTGGTTTAAAGTTACATGTAGCTTGAAATAAGCTTGTTGGTCACTTTCTTTCATTTCCAAAGCTTAGGTCTGGTGGCCACCACTTTTATTGCTGTTAAAAGTGTATTCTAATGGTTTTTATTGATCTTTATATTGTGCAATAATATAAAAATGGATTGTTGAGCAGCACATAATGTAAATGTGAGTCTGTCATCCACTGTTCTCCCCTTTTTTTTTTTAAGTTCTTGCTGATGCAAATTTTCCGGTTTCTTCTGTATGTGCTTGTGGTCCAAAGGAGATAAGAGCTGACGGTAAGAGCATCTATCTGCAAAACAGTTAGTTTGGCCATGTTGCAGGTGTTTGCTGGTAGACTGCTTATGAAATATTATTTTTGACATACAGGTTTGGAAATCCCTCCGCTTTTGGTGGCCATTTTGAAGCTGTTGCCCCTGGATACATATGTCCCGTCGCCAGTAAGTAACTCCTAATCTCACTATAATGTTTACCTCAGCGTGTGGTGAACGCAGGGAAAGGTTGAGAAAAGTGGCCACACGTCAGCAAAAATCACGTTACCGGAGTTTGGTATCGAACCTCAAATGCAGCACGGCCTTCCACAACATGGTGTTAGCGGAGGCAGGCGTTAGCCAGTGCTCCATTAGAACAAGCGGGACTTTTGCCAACATGGCAACGTGTGGAAGAGGGGGTCAACACACCACTGTCCAGTGATTCTGAGCAGGCCCGGCGAAGCAGCACCCAAACGTTAACCAGCGTAGACGATCGCACCAGTAATTTAGGCAAACGGAGGCTAGCGGAGGGAACTTGGTCATAGTGGAGATGAACTTTCTCTAACGGTCTCCAACGTAGACGAATGCAGACGAATTTTAAACATGTTGGACGCGATTGACGTTCATCCGCGGTGGACGGCAGAGCCCAGCGACGGTTAGCGGACACCGACGTTTGCAAATGCATTTGTCTACGTTGGCCCAAACATCTGGGTGAGATTGCGCCTTAAATAAGTGCAGTGATTTTTCATAACGTCACACATTTCCTTTGGTTGAATGTGCACTGATGTGTTTCCACAGATTGCAGTCATGGAACTGGTAGACAGTGACAAAGCGAGGAATTTAGCGGTTCCCGTTTGGGACGTCTACGCTCAGCTCCTGGGACAGGCTGGAGTTCAGGTAAAAAAAAAAAAAAAAACTTATCGCATTGAAAAAAAAAAAGTGTGTTTTTGTGATTGTTGAATATTTGTGTGTTGATTCTGGTTGTGTAGACGCCTTTTGAGAAGGTGGAAAGGTTTGCTTTCTACGAACGAGCAAAGAAGGCTTTCGCTGTCGTGGCAACAGGGTGCGTATTTGCCTTTTATTTTTTTTGCCTTCATCAAGAATGACCGTAGTTTGTTTTGACTGACATTTCATGAAAACTGATGAAAACACCGGTTTTGCGGTCATTTTGGTAGTAATCCATATCCAGGAGTTAACCATCACTTTAACATTGCAGTAAAGGACTTTTTAGATCATTTTTGTTGCGAATACAAATTATTTGACACTCATTTTGATGAAACTGAAAGTCCTATTTATTGGAGAATTCTTGGTTCTTGTTGGAGGTGTGCATGCCAGTGCGTTCTGCTCTCTTCTGAAAGTCTGATTCCGTATCGACTACAGATGGCGCAATGCCACTTTTCATGTCCGATACCGATATTTGACCTTTTTCCTCTATCTTATACCAGGTAATGTGTTAATAGATACATTTGTCTGGATATACTTTGCTAACTAGCCATCGAACAGAACATCAACTCAAACTGTGGGAAAAAAAAAAATTCTACTCCCCAAACATACATAGACCACAACATGACACAGATGAGCAATAGAAGACTTGGATTGGATTTTTAATTTTTTTTACATTTCTAATATCTGATCCAGTAGTTTGGGCCAATATAGGACTGATAGCGATCAAAAATATAGGATTGGCGCACCCCTGGTATCTACAAAATAAGTACAAAATTGCATTCCTTTTTTTTGAAAGCCAACTTTCTCAACATTTGGCAGGAGCTTCTCTGTCACCTGTATTTTATCAAAACAGCATTTGAGAAGATGAATTGCACAAGTTGCATATCTTTCTCACCATCAAGGCCTCATAATTATTATTATTTTTCTTGAAAAGCATGGCTGATTTATTAACTGTGTCCACACAGGGAAATGTCGCTCTACGGTAACGTGATACTGAAGAAGGGAGTCATTCCTGCTGAGCTTCTGCAGCAGCACAGAGACATATCTGAATGATTCGAGACTGTGTAAAACTGTGCAAACATTCCACACACATTAACGGTGTCTCACATGTTTATGCAATGCTGAAAAATTGCTAAATATTTGAAGTAAGTAAAATGTGTCATCACATTTTACCTTTAAAAATACATGATTTCTTTGAAGTGATAAAACAATTTTTTTTTTTTAGGCGACCTCCTGCAATTTATAGAAAAATCACGCTGTACATGATTAAATTTTTGCGGTGCTTTTATTTTTGAGTGATAATCTGTAACTGCGTTGTCATGTATTGGGAGGGTACACCTGCAAGGTCATATATTTTGTTTGATTTGAAATAAACACATCTCATTTGAATTTTGTTGGATAGAACTTTTGTTTGTTTCAGATTTGATCTTCTGTTGACACACGAATGAAGAAAATGACAATAAAAAATACATTTGTATCAAAATTGTAGCTTTCCTCAAACTTTTGTACAAAGCTACGTATATATTGTATGACTTACATTAAAAACTTAAAACTGTAATTATTGATTTTGGTCACAAATGAAAATCAGGACAGGGCTAAAATCTTAAACTTTATTTTGTTTTGTTTATTGTGTTTACTTGCAAGAAGCAGCAAATTAAAAACTTTTAATTAAACCGTTTTCTTGTTACACATCATAATTGCTGTAAATAACTGAATGAATTCAGCATTCATGAAACTTTTGAATTTTGCTAATAGGTTTCAATTAATAAAACAATCTTGTTTGAGTGTATTTACCATTAAGATACATATGTGATATAAATCACAAGAGGTCACTGTTACTGATGTATGGTGCAGCTTAATAGAGTCAAATTAACGTTCTAATTTATTTGTCTGTTGAAGCCACGTTGACTACATCTGATTTGTTGATGAGATGTCAGTTAGGGTCACTGGTGGTAAAGATAATCTAGATCTTCCTCTGGTTCACTGTACTTCCTCTGAGATTCCCAGTTGGAAGGAGCGGCACCTTTGGAATCACCTTGGTAGGGGACTGACTGAGGTTCCTTGTGGTACAAGTCATCCATGTCCTCTTCTGGCTGGAGGTGAACACTGATTATAGTTTTATCTTTGTGGTACACATCATCAAATTGTTCTGGATCTTCAAAAGCCACATCAAGGAAATCAGGATGGTCAATATCATCTCTATCGTCCTCTGGTTCCTGTTTGTACACAACTTTGGTATCTTCTTGTAAGGTGTCAGCAACGGGGAAGACGTCCGGGAACTGAACCTGAGTTTTGAGGAGATCCTCTGTGGAAGGGTGGTACAGCTCATCCATGTCTTCCTCAGGCATGATGGGCCATTTATCTTGTCCAGTACCTGATGTACTCTTCCACTTCAACAGGGTGCCTTCAATGTCATAGGAGAGCTTATCCATATCCTCTGGAGGTTCCACTTCCCACATCTCGTCGTTGGTATTTTTCAACCTAAAATACACATTCATTTCAGTCTAGATTTCTTCAGTCTAAGTAATCCAAACTATTCACATTATTTGTGTTTAAGGGAATTATGACTTACTCATGAGTATCCTGCACTGCTGTATCTGTATTTTTCTTCTGAGGAAAGAGCACAGATGTGAAAATAAAAGTGAACATACAAATATATTTATGCTCAGGAGGAATAAGTTGACACATTCTCTACTGCGGCTGCGATCTTGTTGCTTGTGGGGATGCTTTTGTGCTTCCATAGCTGAAAGACCTATACCATCTGTAGTCTAGAACTCCTGGTAGGGCCACCCAAGGTGGACAGGTCAACCAGTAGAAGCAGAGCAGCCCCGTGGCCCTCTAGGTTAGGGGTTGGGCAATGGGCAAACAATCCATTTCCTTAAAAACCATCTTATTATAAAAACCAGACATGCTCTTAATGTTAGCTCTACAAGTGAAAACCCAAGTCTTGCAAAAGTGAGAAGCCAAATTCCCAGTGACAACAACATCAAATTTCTCAATGAGCAGTGCATGATGACCTCAGTAGGGTAAAGCTAAAAAGAAGCTCACCAACCGATGGAGTCGCTCATCAAACCTAAACAAGTAATAATTAACATGGGTAAAGGAATATTCATACTGTGTATATCAGTGGGGGAAATAATGACACAAATCGCAAAAATTGTGGAAGAATCTGATAAGGATGTGCTTAGTGTTCATGAATGTAAGCGGACTGATTTTTGGAAAAATGAAAATAATTAACGAAGAAACAATAATTAATTTTGTTAGAGATGATGTAATCCTCCGTGAAGCAGTGACAATCATGATGTTAAAGTTCTCTGAGTCGGCACTAATGGAATGGAGAACTGTGAACAAAAGAATCATCGCTGCAAAGTTCTACTCAAATTAAAGTGACAATTATCCCTGTTTATGCACCTACAGAAGATGCTATGGAGGAAACAAAGGAGACCTTTTATTAACAATTCCAAGATTTAGTGGAGAAACATAAGCATAATATGGTTTTAACAACTGGTGATGTGAACAAAAGTTCGTTCATCAAACAAGGGCAATGAGAAGATGATGGTAGATGTGGAACCAGCACTATCAACACCAATGGTCAAAAACTAATTGAATTCTGTTGACTTAACAATTATGTTATTACCGGAATATTGTTCCCTCATAAAAACATATATGCGATTGCTTGGCAATCACAGGATAAAAGAACAACAAACCAAACAGGCCACGCATTTGTTAACCAGCGATACCAATCATCAATCATTGACGCGAGAGTAATGAGAGGAGCAGCCATCCCAAGTGACAATCACCTAATAAGGATTAATGTTAAACTTAGTCAAGAGGCAAATGCACCAAAAAAATAAATAAAACTTCTCGAGTCAAGTATGATGTCAACAAACTCAAAGACTGGACAACCAACAGTCCCTTGAACTAAGAAACAACTTTGCAATACTATAATCTCTGACAGATGGATGATATAAATATAGAAATCAAATTAGAAAACTTTAACAAGTCAGACAACCCAACAGCCAACGGAGCACTGGGAGTTAGAAAGAAGAAACAAAAGGCAAGGATTACCTGCAAATGTGGAAGAAAATGGAGGAAAGAAAAGCAGTGAAAATAGAGAACAAAAAAAAAATCCAACAGAATTAAGGATTTATAAGAATACGCAGGCAAAAAATAAGGAAGTGGAGAAGAATAGGAAGTAGATTCATTCCAATACCAGCGTTTAAAAAGAATTATGCTGAGATTTTTGGCCCAACATAAGTTAAACGGAGGATCTAAATAACATAAGCCAAACCCAGAACATAAGTGTAGAAGTGAGAAGAAGCTGGAATTTGGGCTGAGGTCACCACTGAATGACAGCCTTGACTTGACAGCCAGAAGACAAAAGAAAAGTTGGTAGATCTAATAGGAAAGAAAAACCCTTTGGTGGAAGACATGAGCAGCAGCACGAGCTCCAGCTCAAGACAGGATCAAATAGATAGAGATGATGGAGGCCTTATGTGCAAAGGTGCACAAAGAGGATAGGTGAGGAGGGGAAGAACTTGTGGAGCTGCTGTGATAAAGGATAAATTCACTTTTTTTACAACTCTCCTCATTTTAAAAGATTGTACTCATTTTTGACAAATGGTCCATGTGCGAGACATCTTTTTTGCAAATATTAGCAGAGGTTCTTATAACGGGTGGCTTGGGAGCAGGAATTAAAAACTAGCATATTCCCACAATAAGTGTGACATCATCAGTATAGCTAACATTACCTAGCTATGGATACCTGCTAATTAGTGCTAACTGTGCTAATACTGTATAATACTAAAGTTTCACTCAATGGAAATACTGGTGCACAGACTTTTTAAATGGTCCGTTAGTACAATTAACTGCACAACATGCTATATTGACAGATATTTGTAATAAAATGCTCAAAAAGGACAAATATGATCAACTCCTCAGCAGTTAGCGGCTGGCCTCCTGGACCCAGCACACTAGGTGTCACTCAAAGCGACCACTCCCCTAATTATTCATAACTTTATGGCATAATATAGCTTAAACTGACATGTTAT
>OMMV01174576.1:7358-22364 GCA_900302635.1 Chatrabus melanurus | reverse complement strand
ACTTGCAACTATTCGAATATTTACTGATTTGTGTCGGGGGTCTTTTTCTCCAGTGTGCTGCCGGTGCAGAAAAAACGAGAACGAATTAAATTACAACTCATACATTTTACCTTGCGTAAAAAGAAAAAAACCGTGTTACTTCCCCTCATCTTCCTCCGTTTCTCGGCGGCTGATCTGACCGGAGCACCTGTCTCCTTGTTTTTTTTATTCAGGGGCCTTATTCTGGTTTTTTTTATGTGGACCTGCTGATACAAGCCTTCTTTAAAACAATCCTTCGTACAGTGTGAACTGGCCTCGGTTGGAGCGGCCGCTTGCCGTCTCCTAAATATTGCACATTATTTTTTTTAATGCCGCACCTCACAGTCCGTTATTAACTGTGATGACACTGGAATATTTATTTCATATCAGTGATTTCTGTGCCGTCGGGTTTTGTTTTTGCTGTGAGCAGAGGGAGAGAGAAAAGCTGAGAGCGTAAAAATCACACAGTGAAGGGTCCTGCTCGCTAACTTACATTCCCAGTGTGACGTAGACTTTGGGGCGGGACATTTTGCACAATTCTCGAAGTTTTTTGGGGGGCGTGGCTTAGGGATGTGAACTCATGAACTTTTGGTATGAAAACATGGGATTTACTCGCCATAGTGATAATTTTGTGTGAAATAGCACTGGGAATATGAAACTACACTATTCAAATAAGCATATAATTCACCATTACTCTTTCATGTCAGTTCACCTTTAAGACCTTCGAAAGACTGATTTAAGACATTTTAATACCAATTAAGGTCTTTTTACATCAACAAATTCAATGCCTTTTAAGACTTTTTAAGGATCCGCAGGAACCCTGTTGACCTTAGCAAACTGGGCGGAACACAGACATGGTTCTAGGTCAAGGATGAGTTATTGGGGAGCAATCTGGAACTGTACAATTTTTATTCTGACCCTTTTCTTTAATAGTGTAAGAGGTTGGTTTTTTTTTACCTTATAAAACTCAATCTTACACCAGTTCCAAGTGTATATAACTCGTGACGAGTTACCAACACACACAGCTGAAACTCTATTCAATCATTTCACTTCATCAAATCATAATCAGCTGCAAGTTTACCGACAAACTGAGTAATTCCTCAGCAAAGCCACAGCTCGTAGTTTCCAGCTCATCAGTAAGTGAACTGAGAGGTAAACAGGAAATGTCTCGGCTTACTTTTTAGTCGGTTTCTTTGGCTTCGTCCTCTTCTTCCTCGCTTGCATTGCAAGTACTGTTAAAAACACACAATTAGGAACAAACGAACAACCGCGACACCATTCCAAACTTCACAGCTCGAGTTCTAAAACGGCACCATAACAGTGCATAAGCGTTTCTGCACATTTTGTGATTCTTAGAGAGAACCTGGACCTGGCAGCAGGTGTAAGATTGTTTCCGTCTTACATTAGCAAAGCTAATCGCTAACAGGTTAGTTAGCTTAAGTAAAAGCCTCTCAAACTGCTAGCGTTAAGTTAGCCTCAAACAGTGGTGGCTTTTCATTGTTGCGGCACACAGCTTGTCTAGTACAATGCGCTACCTTTCATTAATGATTATGACGAACCCCGCCGTTTATTTTTTCATTCTAAGCTTATTCAAGGTTTTTAACGCCGACTTTTTTCCCATTATCAGATGCTAATCTGATCGCTAACAGCTAGCATCCCGATACACACACAGACCGGAGCGCATGGTACACTTTTACTTTTCAACATGTGTTAACGTGGTTTGTTACATTAAGAATCACGAATTTCTCGCATAAATACCTAACATGAAAGCGTGTATTCTGCAGGGCACCGGTATGTTGGGGGGGAAAACATCATTTTAGAGTGTAGAATTTACCTTTTCTTTCCATGCTGATAACTAGTCAGTAGACAAGATGCCTTCATGAACTGTTGGAAAAGTGAGCACCAACACTAAAGTGGTTGAATATCCGATTGTTACAGGAAGCGACCAGCAGGGGTCAAAGTGCGCATTGAAACTGCATGTACAGTAATCTATTTAAAACAGGATTTGTAAAAGTAACTTTTGACAAATTAAATAAAAAATTAGGGGGGCGTATAAAACTCAATAGCTGATTGTGGTGAACTCTAAAAAAAACCGTGTTTGTTGTATTTATTCATAATTAAATGGCAAGGCACACAAAGTTCTGTTGGCCTAGTTGAGGATGTTGAAATGGTAAAATTATGATTCACTACCGAGTACTGAAATTTGTATAGGAATTTCAGAAATCATTAAATAATTATATAGCATACGCATACACTGCGGTAAGCCCATATTCCTGGGCTTTGGAAAAGCTTTGGCATGCCCCCTGTAAAATGCAATGAGTGAATGAATAGTTAAGGAATGAGTCCATTCCCTCCTGTTTAACTCAGAAATAATAAATTTTGTACGTCTTAAAATGCCATATAATGAGGACAAGTCAAGTCTGGGAGCATGCGCTGGTGCCACGCCTCGCCACATCTACGACCGCCGTGGGTTCTGGATGGCAACCACCCAGCCAGGCAACCGGTCCATCCCCACCTCTCTAAAGTAACCTTCTAGCTGCTGCAGCCAGGTGACGTGTGGGCGTCCCCTTGGCCTTCTCCAGCCCCTGGGGTCCTCAACATTCAGGCGCCTATGTGCTGGATCATGCATAGAGAAACACACCACATGGCCAAACTGTCGAAGCTGACACTCCCTCATAATGCAAGTGATACTCCCCATCTTAGTCTCCCTTAGTAATCGCTCGTTTGCTACAAAGTCATTCCAGGGGTACCCAAGGTCACTTAGGTCACTGGTAATTAAAATATCCCATCAACCTGCCTGCTACCTGCTGGATGGATGATGGATTAGGAGCAGGTGTGGCTTTCAGTGATAAAGACGGAACGCTTCCACATCGAAGTGTACTAAATCAGAGAAGTAAATCATTTACATTGATTGTTCGGCAACAGTTATATTCTAAAACTCAAATAAGTCACAAATCCACACAGCACTGCGGAAAGGATTTTGTAGCCAAAGCAGCCACTTCTCCCTTCTCTCGCAACATTTCTGTGATTTTGAAGTTACATGTAGCGTGAAATGAGCTTGGTGTCTTTCGTTTCCAAAGCCTCGGTGTGTTGGCTACCCCTGCTTGTTTTACAGTATGTGTATATTTCACAGACAGAGGCACGCCACCTTAATAATAATGATAAACTTCTTTGTATAAGACTTTCTGGTGCAGGTTACACATTTCAAAGTGCTTTTACAATTAAACCTAAACATATCCATAAATGACAGTACACTAAAAATCAAAACATGATTTAAAAAACAAAACGAAAAATATATGCAGTAATTAATTTTAAAAATCAATCCCCCTCAATTTTACAAGTCAACCCCGACAATTCAGTCAGTCAGAATCAGTCAAGTCGCTCTCAAGTCATGAAACTGCGAGTTTCAAGTCAGGTCCCAAGTCAGCTCGACTGTTATGTGTTGACAGCCGACTTGCGACTTGACTTGACAGTGACTTACTCCCACCTCTCAGAATCATCCAGTTGATTACTGGACCAAATCGACTGACATATATTCCTAAAAGTTGTAGGTTATATGTCTGTGAGAAAAGATTTTAAGTTGTGATTTAAAAGAATCAGACCGTCTCATCTCAGCTGGTGATCTATTAAATGGTTGGTTTTTTTTTTAACCTGCTGTGCAAAATTGCTACATTCAGATAATTTGTCGTAAAATGTTGGGACTTTTCCCGATTGGAGCTTCTAAACTAGAAGGTGCACTTAGAGTGCATACTTCTGGTCTGGCCAACAGTCATTACTTCCAACCTGAACACTTGGCAGTGGGGCATCTTGCGGTCTGTATTTGTTGCAACGAAGTCTTCTCTTGACCGTTGTTGTAGGCCTGTTAGTGACATCGGTATTCGCTTTAGGGTGTTCTTGTTCTGGCCAACTGTTCTGAAAAAGTTTTTTTCCCCCCCCCCATCATTTGTGTGTGGATGTTTTAGTCTAGCAGCCAGAAGGGGTTCACAAGCACCACCGCCCCCCCAAATGTTGTGGAAACCTGCTTTTTTACATTGCTAAATGCGGCGAGTTAACAATTTTTTTTTTTTTTTAACATCGCCAACAAACATCCCATGGGGTTCGTTTGGCAGCCATCTTGAATTTTGTGACTTGAAGTCACTTTTCCTCTTTGCCTTTTTCATATTTACATGATTTCAGACCACCACCAGTTAGTTTTTACAACTACGCTACAAGCAGTGTTAGGATAGGCTGGTTTACCTCGATTACCTGCAAGAGGAAGAATTAATTAATTAATTTACTCTCTAATACTGCTAATGCAAAACCATTCAAGGAAAATACCCGAAAAGCACAGTAGTGCATTAGTGGAAAACGAAGAAGCATTGGTTTAAGTACACATCAGATGACAATGTTTTATCATCATAAAATAACTTTTAGTACATTCAAAATTGCCACCATCTTGGATGCACTGAATGATCAGATCTAATCTCAGAAATCAGCTGTGGATTAGATTCATAATAATCAAGATGGTTTATGTTGCATATTTCCATTCGTGTGACCTATTCACCTATGTCAGCTATGGTATCATTGCTATTGTATGGACTATGAGAACAATGTGGTGTGTGTGTGTGTATATATATATATATATATACACACACACACACACACATACAAAATGCTCTTTATACATCGCTTTTTCTACTTTGTGTCCGATTAAGTAAATTTTAAAAAACAAAAAACAAAACACTTTTCTTCTATTTGGTGTTCCAATCACCACGACTATTCCAGAGGACTTCCCATGGCCAAATTGTATGAAAAAGTGGGTTTATTTGTCTTTGTAAGATGATTACTAATCAAGTTACACAAATTTCAGAATTCATTTTGCGCAAAGGACGAAAGTCAAGCTGGCTGCCAAACGAACCCCACGGGACATTTGTTGGCGATGTTAACATTTTTTTTGCTAACTAGACACATTTAGCAATGTAAAAAAGTAGGTTTCCACATTTGAAGGGGGTGCTGGTGAACCCCTTCTGGCTGCTAGACTATTGTGGCATCCCTGAGCTTACTGGTGTGTTGGTTTTTACGAATGCAACACAGAGCACCTGTGTTCAAAAGTGAAAACTCAGCTAGAAAAACGAATTGTTTCTGATATCCTTCTGGTGGTTTAGCTTTGTTTGTTTTTTTAAGCCGAATGATAATCATTGGCAGTGAAACCTCTTTGGACTTCATGTTCAAACTTAACAGCAACAGATTCCAAACGCAACACTTGAACTCATTTACATTTAATTACATTTTAAAACTTTAGCTCCCTTGCAGGTTTTAAGATTACAGAAAGATCATGTCTTGCTCCACTTGCGTTATGCTGCCACCTATTGGCAAAGCGTGCTCAAGCATCCGTTGGCGGCAGATGGACGCCATGATACACGTTACAGATTTAAAAATAGTAGCTTTATTTTCTAATGGTGGTATTTACAGGTGTCGTGGCCTGCTGTGTTGGTACACAATGTGGTAAAGAACATATTAAAAACGTGAACACGTCTCAGGCAAAGAAACCACAACCGACAACCAAACTGACTAGCATTGACACTGGGATACGAGTAAGAAAAATATCCTATCTGATGAAATTGTTTTAAAATTACAAAGTAGAAGGCTTTAACATTGCCCTTCAGCATCCAGTGAGTAAACGTACACACTTCCCCACAAACAACATGTGCCATACTATATTATCTAAGTGAATGATAAATATGGTACTAACATTACCCCAAAACAGTCAGTATTACAGAACACAAACTCTTGATTTGACACACAAATAATAAAATACGTTACAAACACACTACCTGGAGGAAAAAATAATGTTGTTAAAAGATTTACGGGAGCGCACTGTGAAGACTGGGTAACATTAGCCAGAGCAACTGTAGATAGAGCTTGCATGTCACATTTAAATGAAATTGCACACTGTACAGAATTTGCAGACTGTGTTTCACACACAGAAGGTAGGAACAGAAATCAGAACCTAAAAATCAGCGGTTTATCCGTCAATGCAAAAGGGTGACTTTTTTTTTTTTTTTTTTTTTTTGCATTAAATATTTGACATATGGCCTTGTGAAAAATCGGAATAAATACATAAATCTCAACCATTTTAAGCTCAAAATTTGTAGAACAATTGCAAAATGAGGAATTTGTTATTATGGCTGTCTGCAACAACACCGCCGCACTGACGCACAAGCTGTATCTGCAGTCACCGAGGCTCAACTGACATTACTGTTCATTTTGGTTTCTGACACAGGAAGATTTCGATAAATAATAAAAGAACCTTAAATTCTGACAAATCTCTTACACAGAAATACAAACATAACAAAACAAATACAAGGCATACTGGTGCCCTCTCCACATTCAACAAGCAATAGTACTGTTTTTATAAATGTAATATGATTGAAGTAAATTATTTGATGTTGGTGATTAACATTACATTTCAAAACAATAAAAGAAAAAAAAATCTGGCTTTATCGTGCCTAAGTGGTAGCCTGTGAAAGCAGAAACATTCTTTCAGAATAACAGAATTAAAGTTGTTAAGAATATAGAGATGTGAGAACTAAACAGCATTTATGTTTAGATGTCTAAAAAATTTTTTTTAGAGTGATGATGGCATTTTCCAAAGAATTATCATTTGTTGTTTTCATTTCTGTTTCTGGAAAATCGACATACAGTTGTCCCAGTGAAAATATATCTATTAAGAACAGTATTTATTACTTTCAGGTCGTTCATACTTTCAGGTAAGCGTCCCATCTGAGACACTGTGGCAGAGCGTCTATTTGTGATACTACAATAAGGTTCAAATTCTACACACACACAGGTATTAATGTGGTGAAAGATGGAATATACAGGCAAATCACTAATACTCTAGGAGAAAAACAAATTTAAAAAAATTTACATATAATTTTCTTGAGCTCTCTTATAGAACAATAAGTCGCATGAAATCTCAAATCTGTCAGTTGAGAGGCCAATTATTATTTTACATAAATGTATCCTACACTATGAATCTTTGCATTAAATTATATGTCACTTTTAAGATATTTTAGGCTGAAATCTAGAAGTTTTACACTGTTAAAGGCGCCGGCCAATTTGTGTCTCTGCACCTTTGGCATGTACACAAATATGGTTAAATGTTTGGTCTAAAATACATGTGTTTGTACAAATACTGTTTGCCGTCATATTTAATCACTGGTAGAAAGAGATAGCGTTAAAATGCAATCTTTGGAGGTAAAGTTGGCTTTAGATTCACAAAGGTGTTAAAACTTTTCAATCCAGTTTTTAATCCTTACTACACGGTCAAAATTACTGCCAAGTAGTATATACTTCATAAAACGCATATCAGCACTTCAATTTCTCTTATTTTTACGATACTGATAATTGTGAAGAGATTACAAATTTTGCAAGTCAAAG
Organism: Chatrabus melanurus; assembly: GCA_900302635.1. Taxonomy (NCBI): domain Eukaryota; kingdom Metazoa; phylum Chordata; class Actinopteri; order Batrachoidiformes; family Batrachoididae; genus Chatrabus; species Chatrabus melanurus. The sequence goes on along the minus strand of OMMV01174576.1, from coordinate 14,927 downwards.
GGAAGAAAATTTAAACAAAGATTTATGTCTGAGGTAAGAACTCACTAAAAGTGTAAGGAGATTTTAAGTCTGCGTCTTTGCATTGGGTGGCAAAATAAGAAAATACAGCAAGGTGTGGGATGGGATGAACAGGTGTCAGCTTTATCCCTGAAAACTCTACATCCCCAAGAAATGAATGATGGCAGGCACTTGAATGTCATAGTTATGCATGTGTGTGAAGATAGTGGCGGATAGTCAAAATGAGACAGAGTCCTTTATAAAGTGTTTTTTGGAAAACGATAAGCAGGAGAAAAATGTTCCTCCTCAGGATTCCATTTCATCTTCGTCAAACGATGGCGACTCAAAGCTCAGTACTTCCTCATAGGTCAAATCTAAAAGAAAGAGAGAAAAATGCTTTAATGCATGTAATCATGAGGGGTGACCTGTGTGTAACTATTCTGTCCAGAGCCCTGTCCCCGACAGTGCTGAGGGTAAGTGCGCTTTCACCCACACGTCAAACACTTACACTTCCACTCCTCAATTTCCAGCTCTCGGCTTTCAAAGCTCTGATCGTAAGGTTCGGCTTCAGGCTCGTCGTCCGGATCGTGGTACTGGGCGAAGTAACGGTGGACCAGAGCCTCAGATGCTGTGATCCGCTTGTCTGTGTCTAGCACCAGCATTTTTTCCAGCAAGTCCACCGCTTGATCAGAGGAGGAAAGAGTGGACAATTGAGTGCAAGACAGCACGACAAAAAGACGAAATGAGAGAAAATGAGCCGAGAAATGTCAATAAGAGAAAACTAATAAGGTTTTGTTGAAAACTTCACCCAACCCTGTCGTGGAGTTAAAACTGCACTTTTATACATCTGTTCGATGAATAATAAAACATTTTTTAAGTCAGGCATTTACCATACTGTGCAAATGTTTGAGGCATATTTAATGTGCCTCATCTTTTAAAAAAAATAATGAAACACTGCTAAATATTTAATATCTGTAGATAAATACAGATGAGAATCTGTGACCACTTAATCTTTGAAAATAGAAAATTTCTTTTACCTGATAAAACTACAGTCAGATACGCAAGTATTTGTACAGTGACAATTGTCATTTTGCCTCTGCACACCACCTCAATGAAGCTGAAATTAAATACTCAAGATGTGCTTTGTAGTGTGGATTTCAGCTTTAATTAAAGGGATTAAACAAAAATATTGCATTAACTAAGGCTGGACGGTATGGCCTAAAATTCATATTACGGTATAATTTGAAGCATAGAACGGTAACGGTATATATTGCGATATATTCTTCGGTATATAAATTTCAATATAACTGTTTCTGAATGGGTAACATACTCCCATAGCAAATGCATTGCAGCAGGAATTTCTATTCTTAACTTTTAAGAAATTTCAAATAGTGTAGAATGCCATTTTAAGAACATTTATTGTGTAAAAATGCAATTATAGAAGAAAAAAAAAAATACAAAACTTTTCAAGTAACTTCCAAGCAGTGTAACAGGAGATTTCTTTCTCCATAACAACGTAACGTAAAAAAAAAAAAAAAAACCACTCTGTAGTGCAAAACATTCTTCAGATCAGTGTTCCTACCAGGCAGACGCTCGGAAAAAGTCATGAACACTCGTTATTTTCTGGAGCTCTGGACTTTCAGCCACCTTGCGTGCACTCGTGTTTTGAGTGCGGCGCTCCGTTCAGTGGGCTCACGACTGCGCAGGAAGAGGCGACGGACACGTCGCCCTGAACTCCTGATGTTTTTGAGAGATTCTTTTTTGTGTTCGGACCCAGAAGTGCACTGAGCCTGCAGCACGGTGTCTCGAGCAGAACACGAGGCGGTTTTAACAGGCTGCGTTCACGACTTCACGTGAACGCGCAGCTGCAGGTCCTCCACTCACAGTGAGATTTCACCACAACTGCATCGAAATTAACGAAATAAGTCACCATGACACAAAATCACACTATTTTGTAAACTTTGCAATTAATCTGCAGTTCATGTGTGTGCTGAACTGTGGGGGCGGTCCATATAGATCAACTATGAGCCGTTACACCAGCAGCTATCGTGGTTGGCCGGTATAATCAAAATTCCTACCACTGGGCAAATTTATATCGTTTATATCGTCTACCGTTTATACCGTCCACCCCTAGCATTAACCATTGAGGAATTACAGCCATTTTTGTACATAGTTCATCCATTTTCAGAGGCCAGGTCAGGTCTGGGAGCATGTGCTGGTGTCGTGCGTTGCCACATCCACCACACTACGGAACTGGGTCCTGGATGACAACCACTCAGGCAGACAGCCGGTCCATCCCCACCCCTCGAAAGTAACTATCTACCGCAGGCAGGTGCTACGTGGGCTTGTCCTTGGCCTTCTCCAGTTGCTGTGGTCTTCCAACACTGAGGTACCTGTGCACTGGATCATGCCCAAATAAGGCCAAAATATGATAGCTGATGTTTCCTCACAATGCAAGCGATACTCCACATCTAAGTCTCCCTAAGTAACTGTTTGTTTGAGAGAAAGTCATTCTCATGGTACCCAAGGATCTTCTAAAAGAGACAGAGTCCCAAAAGAAGGAAGCATCAGGACCCTAAAGACTTGGGCCTTTGTTGTCCTGCAAAGGTATTGACATTGTGAAACTCCTCTGTCCAGCTCCTCCTAGGTGTCTCTCAACCTCAAATGCCGAGGACTCAGAGACATGAATGTTATTGCTGAGATAAGTTAATCTGTCTACAAGATCTGCACTTTCACCGCACACTAGGGATGCATGATAATATTGGGAAAATATTGGTATCGGCCAATAAAAACTTAAAAAGTTAATTATCGGTATCTGCAGAGCTGAAAATTGGCGGCAATAAAACTGTCCGATAATGCGACGCCTTCAGACTGCAGCATGTGTGATTCTCCCTATAAAGATAAAGACAAGCTACGTTAACGGCTTGTCATCGTTTTCAAAATATGTGACCAACAAACTGCGTTGTGATTCGCCGGGGAAACAGAAATGCATTATGGGAAATGCGGTTTATTTGGGGGTTTTAACGCGGTTGGCCCGCGGAAGTTTTATTGAGTTTCATTTCAGACTGTGGATGACGACCTGTGGGAGGAGAGCGACTTAAAGCAGCGATTCGCGATGGATTTAATTTAATTTCGAACTCACAAGCATCACAGAACGCAACGCTAACGGGCTAACATTAGCATGTGGTGAGATCCTGTGTGTGTGTGTGTGTGTGTGTGTGTGTGTGTGTGTGTGTGTGTGTGTGTGTGTGCGCCCACAGAGCACTGCCTATGACGTGACATACAGAGAAATCTATCCGACTGTGAAAAGGTAGAGGTGTTCATTTTTGTGTTGGAAAAACCTACGCGCGCTTTAAAAAAAACAAAAAATAGCTGAAGTAGTTTGTCAGCCTTACTTAGCTGAAGATGATGGGATTGGCTAAAGTTCACGTTAAGGATAAAATCTAATATTTTTGCACAGTGGAGAGCTGACTGTCACTTTGCCTGTGGATCACAGAAAACACCACAAAAAGCTGGATTTTTGAGTTTGTACAGTTTTAAGCACAACCAATAGTCATCTCAAGTCTTTTTTTCAGCTTTGTGGGTACTAAAGAAATCTTTTTTATTTTTATTTTCTAGATTTATTTTGTGTGAACAATGATGAGTATCACTTACATTGTGAGGGAACACTGTGATTGATCAGCACTGGACTGATCAACCACAGCTGGACTCAACATATCCAGTCCTCTTCCAAGTGATGTTTTTGGTCATTGTCGAGAATGAGGGACGAACATCAGCAACTGTCTTTGTATTGTCATGTACTGAGCAGTACACCTACAAAAACACTGATTTGAATATGAGGTGGTCAAATTGATAAATGGTTAGTTTCTTTAATTAAATATAAAAAAAGTCACATTAGATTTTTTTTTTATTAGAATAGGAATGTTTAGACATTTCAAATGTGATTTGAAATGGCAATATTCTTGTCAAAAGTGGGATGCCTAAAACATTTGCACAGTACCGTAAATGTCTGTGATCATTGTTATCTCCACCAACTGATGTAGGGGTGTAGTGGCGTAACCTCCACACACCTCCAGGAGGTGGAGAAACAATTCAATACAAGCCTCTCAGCAGGAAGAAGAAACAATGGCTTACTTCTTCCATTAGATGGCTCCACTGAGTCAGGAGTAGCTGAACATTGTGTGGTGCTGAAAAGCAAACTTACCGAGCGGGTTGGCGCCAACGAACACGTCAGCAAAGTTCATCTTAGGCATGTGGGGAAGTGACTTAATGTAGTTCCTCGCCTGTAAAAATGATTGAGAAATGTGCTGAACTGATTTTCAAAATAATACAATATTAAAAGGCAACTTTTTAATGACAGCTCAGAATTTAATCATCTTGCAGACTTGTTTTGATTAAATATTCCCTCATGAAAATAGAGCAATTTGGTTGATAGAGCAATTCATGCACTTAAGTGTGCATAAATCCACACAGCAAAGCATGCTTTAAAAAAAAACCAAAACATTTTAATTCACATTCAAATCACACGTAGTACATTATTAAGAAGAGTCACCAAGAACCAAGGCCACAGGTAACTCATTAAAATACATTGGCATCGGCAAAGCACTCTGGGAAGCCTTGGAGTAAGGAGCATGGTGAGTCAGAGAGAACAGGGAATAAGTGGAGTGCAAGGAGAGATCAATATGCAGAGGATGCAGAGACACTGGTCAGAATATAGACGGCTACTGATACACGTCTGTCTTGAATGTAAAGAGGATTGTGGGTACTGACTGGCGGAGGGTTGTGGCTCAGCTCCAGTTCTAAGTGGGGGGGAGAGAGAGCGAGCCACGGCACATTGGAAGGTGGACTGTCTCACCTCATGGCTGGGCATCCTGCTTATGAGGGATGCTGGGGGCGTTCCCGTCAGGCGCATTATCTGCTGCAGCTGGTTTATATCTATAGCGTCTGAGTTAAGGGGCATCATAACATGGATGTCAGCATGTCAAAAAGCATGGATGGTGAGGATAGCTTATGTCTGGGGACTGGTCAGGGGGAAGGAAGTGTCAGAGCAGGGCTAAAGGAAGGGAACAAACACACGGTGAGGATGAAGATGGATGGAGGAAGAACGTTTTTGTGTTATACCACAAAGCAAACCGAGATGGCCTGATTATACGCTAAAATGATCTGTTCCGTATGAGATCCATATGCTAACTGGGGCTGCACTGGAAGCATCATAACTGTCCTAGAAGACTATTGTCGCAAGTCCGAGTACAAGGCAGAGATTCTCAATCCTGCTCCTCAGGACCCCACGTTGTGCTTATTTTCCACCTCTCGCCATTCTATCTACATATAAGGAGCCAAATCAGATGTATTCTCTTGGTCAACTAACTCGTGATTGGGTGAATGCACCTAACCTAGCTAATCAGGTCTGAGATTAGCAGGGAGAAATAAAAAAAATTTAAAAAATCTGCAGCACTCGGGGTCTTGAAGAGCAAAATTGACAACTGCTGTGCTCAATAAAAGCAGGAATCAAGAGCCCTGTGCTCATGTGCAAATGAAGCCCTTGAGAAATTACACCTCTTCACAGCAACACAGGTACAGAGTGGATGTAGCAGTGACAGTCCAAAGTGGGAGAAGAGACTGATCAACTCTAGCCATAGCAACACATAAGCAACTCAAACACAGGCAACAAAACAGGATGGCGTCTGAGACTCACAGAGTCAGAAGAGATTTTCATCAAGAGCTCGGGCTCCGGTACTCCGACGACCTGCATTATAAGCTTCAACTGATCAATGTCTACCACACTCACATGAAGGAAAACAGGAGGGCACGAGGGTATTGGATGGGCGACACGTGGAACAGACAAAGTTGCAATCCACAGTTAGGTCCATATATATCCGGACATTGAAATTTTTTTAATTCCAACCGCACATCACAACAGAGTCGAAAAGAAATATTGAATATGAGCTTGTAGTGCAGACTGTCAGGTTTTATTTTAGACTAATTACATCTAAATCAATTGCTGCTGAGCTGCTTCATGAGCAAATGTGTTATTCCCTTATTTCAGGTCAGCAGCTAAAAGGCTGAGAGTTGATTTCAAGTATTATATAACAATGATATTATCAGTTATTAAGAAATGGCAAGAGTTGGTTTTGGCTACGGTTTTCCACGTGCATTAAAGCCAACTCTAGCCCAGATTTGAAATCATCTTTTTAAATTTAAGCTGCTCTACCATAAAACTGTAACTGGTGAAGACAGGCAGACGTATCGCAGCTGCTGAAGCTGATAACTCCTTCAGAGTTTCTATGGGTCTTAGTGGTTTCCTTCACTTGTCTCCTTCCTGAGACGTCATCCATCTTTTTTGACTATGGCCTGGTATAGACAGATTTACCATCCTGTCACACTTTCCATTTGATAATTTAACTGAACTGCAACACACTTCAAATTAGTTCTACGGTACATCATTTATCTTCTTTTTTTTTGAATGTAAAATAAAATGACAACAACACACATTTCGCTGTGAAATAACCCAGCATTCAACCGTCTAAATATTTCTGGTCGCTTTAAAATCTAAGACCACACACAAAAGGGGCCTTCATTTCAAAAATGAACACCCATTTAGGATGTAATTACCTTCAAATTAAAGCTGACAGTCTACACACTATGACGTCTTATTACTGTAGTCGACCGTTTAAGCGCACTAGGGTACATAGAAATCGCTCTTTTAAGTGCACGTTTTCTGGGATTTGCGTGCCGGTCTCACTTTGACGCATGGAGCTTTGGTTCATGTGCCCAATGAAACCTGGGAGAGAAATAGCAAGCAGGACATTTGAATTTCATTCCTTTATGGATTCCATGTTTACAAAGACATTTGGACACCCAAATTTGACGAACTATTGTCTTTCACTTTACAATGACGCGTTTTCTGGGATTTGCAAGCGGGACTCCTTTTGACAAAGGAAATGAGGCAAGGCTTCATGCACGCAATGAAACCCTGGAGATTTACGACCGACTCAGCTGAGGAACCCTCCCGTCTTTTGAAACTGAAGTGAAACACCGCAAAAGGTAGGTTTCTGTCTGTTAAGATTATGTTTTGATGCCAACTATTGCTGTAAATGGCACTAATCAGGCCCCACAAAGACCCAAAGTCTGCTAATTAGGGTCTGTGCACTTAAACGGTCAAATATGGTATTTATTTATTTTTGCTTTCAACTCCAATACACTGTGCCTGCCAAGAAAAAGTTCTTGTCAATACCAAACTTTATATGGAGGACCTAAGTGTATGTCAACCATCTTTCATTCAGTCCATTAAAAATTGATAAATAAATAAACAATACTCTTGCAAACATATGTGGCAGCTGCAATTGATTGACAGGCATACTTGTCATACAACAATTACAAAGCTGGGAAGTGAATAAAGATATAAACTACTATAACCCATAATATTCAAGTTATCTTTTTTACAATGTGCCTTTTAAGGACATGTCACAATCATGTCAAACAATGCTTGGTCATTCTGCAGATCATACAACACTGACTGCATAAATTTCAACATTCATATAGGACATGTCAGAAATGTAGACCAACATATAT
>OMMV01174575.1:0-11982 GCA_900302635.1 Chatrabus melanurus | reverse complement strand
TATATGTACGTATATGTATACGTATATGTACGTATATGTACGTATATGTATACGTATATGTACGTATATGTATACGTATATGTGTACGTATATGTATACGTATATATGTACGTATATGTGTACGTATATGTACGTATATGTGTACGTATATGTACGTATATGTGTACGTATATATGTACGTATATGTGTACGTATATGTGTACGTATATGTGTACGTATATGTGTACGTATATGTACGTATATGTGTACGTATATGTACGTATATGTGTACGTATATGTGTACGTATATGTATATGTACGTATATGTATACGTATATATATATATATATAAAATTGCCGAGGATAACACAAGAAAGCACACAACTTATTTCCATTGTGGTCCTCAGAGGAAAAAAAAAAAAAGAAAAAATATATATATACACATACACACATGCATATACAGTAGATGCATAAAATTGTATTTCCACTTTGAAGCACATCAGATCTTTCAAATGTTGGTATTTATTTCTCATGTTCTAGTACTATTTTGATGACTAAGTATTTTTCTAAATGAAATAAAATTTTCTGATTTATGCGGCATCAAAAATGAAAAAAATAATTTCACGCCTATATTTCAAATGCATATTGCTCATGTATGACACGGTCTACCATAGAAAGCATTATACCCCTGGAAAGAGTATGTCCTCATTAATATATTCACAAAATATGAAGTTGGTATCTTGAAGCAAACTCTATTTATTAAGGTGTCAAATATGCCATGTTGTACCGCAAACAGAAATGTAAAATACAGTGCCACTGTACTTAAAATATAATCACAAAATTGTATCCGAGAACTAATATTTTTATTTTCTCCAAATATTCATCTTATCTTTATTCTGCATGTTTTGCCATAGCCAGTTCTAATTTTGGTGATTTCACATGCTCTGACCCTATTAACAGAGGTACACCCATTGCTTTGACAGCTGCAGATATTTGTCTGATATTATTGTGTTACTATCCCATTTCTGTAATTCATTTACACAAATCAAGCAGTCCAGGCCATTTTTTTCTTTTTGATTTCTTATGAAATGTGGATTCATGATGGAGTGTGCAGAGAAATATTTACCCCTGCCAAGGGAGTTATTGTTGTTGTTTTAGTGGCGTACTCAAAAACTAGTGAACTTTTTATGGAACTTGTTGCAAATATTGGTTGTTACAAGAGGAAGAACCCATTAAATTTACATGGATCCAGGTGCATGTACAAGAGAATATTTTTAAAATATTTAAGTTATAATTTAGTTTTTTTTTTTGTAAACTAACACAAAAACTATTGCACATATGTTAATTTAAAAATGTAGGACAAGTTTTGCATGATTTTCAAATTGAGACTTTGTCTTCTGTAACGATCAAAAGTTAATGTTACAGAAAAAATGGCACATTTTATTTGATTTTAATCAAATGCCTGCAGAAAATTTGATTTTGTTTTCTTCCATGGGAAAAAAAAATCTGTTTATCCATTATGTCATATTCATTGAATAAATCTTGCTTAGTTGAGCCTGAAAGGTCTTCCACAATCAGGTACTCGTCTATGTTGTAGGAATCGGCATCATTTTGATCATTGGCTTTTGATCATTCTTATTACAGCATAAAGAGTTAAATAATTTATCAACCTAAGGCAAGAATTTCTCTTTTCTTGTTTCAATTTGGTTTTATGTGGAGAATATGTGACAGTTCGTCTGAGTTTAAGCAGCTTTCCACGTTAAGGAGCAATGTAAATGTTTGCAGCTTGTGATGAAAAGTAATTGCGCGAAGGTGCAAGTGTGAAGATTATGTCCTGCAGTTCTGTGTTTGGCTTTGTAAACCAGTCTCCATTAAATGATGGATGACAGATGAGTGTGTGTTTTTATTCACGCTCGTACTGATGTGTGCAGAAGAACGTTGTTCTGAGCATGTACCCGTGTACTGTAAGAAAGAGCGGCCTTTACCAGCAGGTTATTGTCATGATGTCTGTTTTGTGTTTCCTCGGGGCTTCTGCATGAGAAGACATTTGGCAGATTGGTTTTAATGGAATCAGTTTGAGAATGTACAGATACAACACAAAGAACCGAATTCGGCTCTGTGATCAAGAGTCTCAGCAACACAGCATTTCTCCTTTGGCCTGTCAAAAATGATTATACTTGATATTTATTGTTGCTGGCTAGTTTTCTAGGGCTGGAATTCAAGTCAGAACTCTTATTTTTCATGGGAATTTATTTTTATTTATTCATTTATTTTTCTGTTTCAGCGTAGCAGTGATTTTTGAATGGCCATAAAACATGCAACACTATTTAACATTAGTGTTCGAATTGGGGTAATAAATGTCTTCAATCTTCTTCCTCAAAAATACCAAATTAACAGATCACAGTGGTCCCCCTCTCTCATGGCCCCCCTCGCCAATAGCCACCCACATTTTGCTGCCACTTTTTGTGACACGGACAGATTTTCAATTAAAACTAAAAAAAATAAAAATAACAGTGTTGTGTCATATTGTGATAGGTGTATTGTGATATGTATTGTATGGTGGAGCTAGTGTATCTTTCCACCCCGAGCCAATAATAATGTATTAGAAGTGCTAGAGAATGACCCACAAAGGTGCCATCTCATTCACCTTATTGCTTTGTTTGTTTTCAAATAATGAAACTGAAAAAAGTGTTTGTAAGATTAAAGCTGCTTTTATTTATAGTGTTTAGTTTGTCTGGTGTTTTTTGTAATAAAAGTGTTTTACATAAACTGCTGTTTATTGGTTTTTGTCTACTTATTCATTTGGGGAGATTTTTAGATAATTTTTTAATGATGAAATGAGAGGAAATTCTTTTTCATTTGTACTCTACTAGGCTACCTAGCCAGCACAACGTGTGGCTGCTGTTTGAAATAAATGAGAAATTATGTTAAGGGGTGTATATTTGTATTGTTCTTGCCTTCCAACTGACTGCAAACTATATCAGTCTGGTTGTAGAACAGTTAAAGCTTGCAAAATGATATCCCCGATGCTACCATACTTCTTGCTTAGTTGTATCGGGAGAAATAAATCTTTTGTGATGAACTTTTTGATAAACTTTTGTGATGAAATACCTGAATTGACAAAATGGTTCAACAGTGTTTCCCCTCCAGTATTATAGATCTGACCCGCCAGACCAGAAATAATTCTTTTTTTAATAATACCAAGTATTAATTAATTTGGATGTCAATCATTTTGGCATATCCGCAGAGCTTTGACAGTGGCTTTCCCTCACACACAATTTTCTGTGGAGTAACCATTTTTTTGGAAGTGATTTGATACAGCGTTAATTGGTTTATTATTTTTATCATTATTTTATCTAAGTCAGCTGACAGCAGCACGATGTTAAAAACTCTGCATCAATTAAAGATAGCAGTCAGAGCTTTCTGTTGGACAGATTTTGAGTCCTATCGACATGACAAAAATTACCCTCCACCTCTCTTCGAATATATTTTTTGCAGACATTATTTTTCGGTCTTTTTTTAAATCAACTGCTCTCTCACCGTTAACGTGATCTGTTGGTTCTGTTAAAACTCCTCAATAACTCCTGTTTTACACCAGACATGTGCATTGTTGAACTGAAAGTGTATTTAAAAAAACCGTATAAAACTTTGATCAGCGTAATGTTTTGTCAGACAACGGCTTGTTAAGTCAGCCGCTGTGCAACGCCTGAATCGGGACTGCTAATTTGTGGCACGCACATCTGGCCCGGCCTCTATTTGTTTTGAAATGCCTCACAGCGGGGTCTGGAGTCAAACTTTCAAGAAAATAGTGGGTGCAAATGCACCCTGAGACCTGCTAGTGATGACTGAGGGGTTTCTGACAATCAATATGCACATTAAATTTTGCTTATACGCAAATATATTGTTTGCACCCATGCAGTTAGGTGCAATGAGGTTAGTGATGCTGAAACTGAGTGTTCCTAGACTTTGGGTGTTTTAAAAAAAAATATGCTTGATATACCCACTCATTGGTAAAAATGATAATTTCACAGAAAAATACAAATGTATTTTTTGCATTTCTGCATTTCTGAAATGCAGGTTTTTTTTTAAACCAATGATCAAGCTTTGCAGGACTATGGTAGGATTTCCTAAATAATCATCACTTAACTTTCACTTTTATGTTTCTGAGTGCCTCACATTTTCCTGCACAATGCACCTTGCAATTTGAGTTGTTCCCCCCGGTGAGTACCACCAGGCCAGAAAAAAAATTGCAGGGGAAACACTGGTCAACCTCTGTATTGAAGAGACCAAGAGGTCTGTTAAATACGTTCATACCTGTAAGTGACAAAAATTATTTATTCAAAAAACAACCACAACAACAAAAGTCCAATCATCTCCCCTTGAAGACATCAAGCCAGAATGATTTTCCTTCATGTTCTTCTTCATATGGTGTGCCACCACTGTGTGAAGTTTAATCAAAATCCATAAAGTGGTTTAGTTTAGGTTTTATTTAGTTGTGCTTACAAAATCAATATCATATTATGCATCAATTAAACACAAAATTCCAATTTTCTCCCCTGGAAGACGTCGGACTGGAATTGTGTGAAGTTTCACTGAAATCCACCAACCAGTTTAGGAAGCATTGTCTTACAAAGTCATTATCATATGATGCATGAATGAATGCATGCTGCCTGCAGAGCCATTACTGGATATCTAAAACCAACTAGCGTAGATGATCTCTACCTGCTGTTCACATATCAGAAGAGAGGTCCTATCCCACAAGGAGAAGCTAAAACAAGAAAATGACCCACTTCATCCAGCAAGAACCAGCAGAAAAGAGGCTCAACACAAGGCAAAGTTTCCTCCACTCTGTTCACCCTCTGAATGACAGCCCCCATAATCAAAGGATAGCCCTGTGGTCCAGCCATCTCAAGAACACACAATTCAAATCCTCCTTCCGTCCTAAGGAATCTCTCCCATCGGGTTCCAGTGAGACATGGCCTTTCTGGGCTTGTCTCAATCGCCTACGATCAGAGACTGGATATTGGAGGGTCCTTATGCAAAAATGGGTATATGAGGATGGGCCAACTGCCTGTGACTACAGAGAGGAACAGACTATGAATCACCTGCTGGTCTGCCCTCTCCTGCCAGAACAGTGTACCCAAGAAGATCTGGATGTCCTCAACGACCAGGCTAGAAGCTGTGTACAGCATTGGATTGGCATGGTGTAGTGACCCGAGAAGAAGAAGAAGAAGATATGATGCATCAATTAAACACAAAAGTCGTGTGCAGAGTTTTTCTACTATTTATATGGTGAAATATTCAGCTACGCCTTACAAAAGTGGATTCACAATGCGCCTACACTCTGCTTGTAGACACAGGAATGTGCATTAGGGCATCAAACTACAGCAAATCGGAATTAAAAGCAAAAATTATAAACTAAAATAGGAATGGAAAAACACAAAACTTTACCTTACTCTTTACTGCTTCATCTCAGGGAGCTTTGGTGGCTGCTCCCATAAATGAGCCGCTTGTGCATTTTGACGCTTTGTGTCCACATCCATTTCCTTGCCAGAAAACTTCTAACTTGAGTCTGACATCTAAATAGCAAAGTGCTGGTTTCCAGCACACCTGGCTCTTAAAGATGCAATGTCACGCAGATGTTTGGGCCAACGTAGACGAACATATCTGCAAACGTCTGTGTCTGCTGGCTAGCCTCGGACTGCCTCCGCCAGTCTACGTTGACGAACGTCGACTGTGTCCAAAAATTTTCAGCATGCTTAAAATTTCTCTGCATTTGCTGACATACCTCTGGGTACATTGGAGACTGTTATAGAAAGTTACTCTCCGCTATGACCAAGTTTCCTACGCTAGCCTAAATTACTGGTGCGATCATGTACACTGGCTAACGTTTAGGTGGTGCTTCCACCTGCTCAGAATAACTGGACAGTGGTGTGTTGACCCCCTCTCCCGCACGTTGCTACATCGGCAAAAGTCCCACTTGTTCTAATGGCACCTGGTTAATGCCCGCCTCCGCTGCCCTCTGCTAGCACCTGCATTAGAAGTTCGCTACCAAACTCCGTTAACGTGATTTTTTGCTGATGTCTGGCCAATTTTCTCAACTTTGCCCTGCGTTCACCAAACACTGGGGTAAACGTGATAGTGAGATTGCGCCTTTAAGGTCATTACCTTAATGACAATCTGACAATTGTCAGATTGAATGACAATCTGTTTGGTTTAATTTATGATACCCAAAACACACCCATGATTAAGACACTAAGTACAACCCCTTTGCACCCACCACCTTACTTAGTGCCATGTAAAAACAAAGTGGAGTTGAACATACCCCAAATGCACTTGTGCTTTGCATAACTTATGTTGTAAGTGCCAAATTCTAACATAAGTCACATACTGTCATGTACGTCACATGTGACGTACACGACAGACATGAACGCACGCAGGCAGCTGCCCATTTGCTTGTGTGGTGATGAGAAGAAATCAGGGGACCTCTGCATTCAGCTTCAGCATCCCTACATGGAATCACAGTTTCCAGGCCAGCTTCGATTGATTTTAACAGAGTAGCATTTGTTACATTTGGCGTCATTCCCAGCAAACCAAAATTAATGACAAGAGAATGGCTTCAACAATAGAAAAATTACAAATGGTCTCAGAGGAACGGCTGAGATGCCATTTCTGCACTGACAGCAGCTCATTTAAGACAAAATGCAGTGTAGCCACAAACCATGTTCCACTTACTGTTAGAGGAATTACTTTTTATTGACTGGAAACTCTGGCCTTCTTGCTGCTGTATTACTCTCATTATGTTGGTCTTTAGACGGAACTTTTTTTTGATCAAGATCTTGTTCATTTCCTTTTTTTGGCTCTGAAAGACATAACATAAATCGTGAATCAAATAGACTTTCCCCACTCCCACCAAATCCACCCACAATCAAGCAAACAATCAACGGAAAGATTATCATAATATGAATCCCCCACACAAGGGAAGTTTACTTTGTGCTTATTTTGTCAGCTCTGTATTGCTCTACCAGATACAAGTAAGTCTGCCAAGCCAAATAATAGTAACAGGATATAGCTCCACTGTTTTTCAACAACCTTTTGAAAAAGAATTAAAAAAAATGTACTTCTGGAACATGGAAAAATTTTGGCAAGTCCAAAACATATGAGACAAAGTAGTAAGGGCCTGCCTGCATTGGTCACAAGTTGAATCAAAATGATTTTTTTGAGTTTTTATTTTCAAGTTTTCAACCAGTGAAGATGGTGCACTATTTTTGAATTGTGTAACGGCGTGTTTAACACAGAACAAAGGGGAACAGATCCTCTGTATTATTTTTTTCCCTGATTCCTTTGAAATGTGTACATTAAGTTCTTCCATTCATTCATTAATTTTTAAAGGATTTAAGGCTGTCCTATTATCTGCTTTGAGCTATTCATAAATTACCTCTACGGTCCGCTTTACATCCATTTCAGATCTTAATATTGAATCTAAACGTGAACTTGGGAGACATGAGGGAAAATTGACAGTTTGAAATTATGAAACATCTTAGCTACAGCTGTAGTCAGAAGTTTACATATGCTCATCTTGAACATGAATGTCAGTGCAATATTGGGCTTTCAGTGATTTCTTTGAAGTGTTCTTTTTTGGGGGCAGAATGTACAACTTGCATCTTTAATTAAAAAAACAAGAATTAGGTGCAGAAGTTTTATTTATTTTGGGTTTTCTGAAATTACACAGGGTCAGAATATACATACAGTACACTTAATGTTTGGTTGAATGTCCCTTAGCAAGTTTGACTTTGATCGGACACTTGTGGTAGCCAATAAAAAAAGCTTTTGGCAGGCTTCTGGTTGGATATTTGGCCACTGTTCTTGGCAGAATTGATAGAGTTCAGTTAAATTTGTTGGTTTCCTTGCACAGTCCCTGCAATGCACCAGTTCTGTGGGCAGCAAAATGGCTCTAGATGCAACCACCACCATGGACTTCAGCCTCTCAGTCCATGATGATGTAAAACTCATTTGACTGTAGACAGTGAGATTGGTGTTCAAGCAACTTCTAGTTCAAACTAATTTCCTCTCATCTGAAAGTGATCTTGTTAGTCTTCTTCCAGACGTTGGCAAAATGACAACACCTCCCAATAACTTGAATTGTGTACTTGTCCTGACTTCTGTAAATTTATGATCCTCCTTCTTAGATCTGCCCTAAACTCCTTGGACTATCTATTGGTCAGTTCAATGAATGCTGTCAAATATACACTTTTTATGTTGGCACAGAGAAGCTGCCATTTGTATTCAAACATGATTACTAATGGGGCAGTAAGAGGACTTGTCCTTGGCAAGTTAAGACATTTTGGAACTTTAAGCAACAGTGAATTAATCACTTAAGTGGTTATATTTATCGAACACGTGCATAAAATTCTTGCTTTTTTAAAATTACAGGCCTTCATGTTCATGATGAGTGTATGTAAACTTCTGACCACAACTGTAAATGTAGAGGTGCATTCTATGCACATTAAATTTATACCACAGTTGCTCAAAAAAGAAACGACAACAAAAAAAGAAAACTTACAAGAGCTTATAGGGAAGTTATACCACATTTGGAACACAGTTTAAATACTCTTCGTGAGTCTCGTCTTTCATGTGGGGAAATAAATAACAGTCAAGCAGGGTTTCATTTAGCTTTTAAACATGCTTAAAGATACTAGGGGACGTGTTTATATTTTTGGACCCTTGTTGAATCGTGACATAGAACATTTTAGCTACCTCTTCAGTTGACACACCTGCCATAAAACAGTGTTCATACAGTATGGAGCTGTTTTTATTGACATTTATAAGCTTTTTTTGAGACTGTGAGGACAGGGTTTTTATTTTTATTTTTTTATCAGCAGAAGCTGCATCGTACATGCGGTTCACAAATTATTCTCCTTAAGATGGTGCCACTTGTGAAACCAACGCCCTGGTTTACATCTGGACCAAACTCCTGTCCACTCTTCATCTTCTTCATAGCTGTCCTCACATCGACCCTATTAATTTGCTGTACTCTTGATTCACTCTGCACATCATCCCACCTTCTCTCTCTTTCTCATTTTCTTCATTCATTGGCTCCTCAAAGTACTCTCTCCACCTTCTGATCACACTCTTTTCACTTGTCACCACATTTCCATCTGCAAACTTTTTCACCCTAACCTGTTGCATATCCTTCCCACCTCAGTCCCTCAGCTAGTCTGTACAACTCATTTTCTCCTTCGTTAGTGTTCAACTTCATGTACAGTTCACCATACCCCTTTTGCAAAGCTTTTGCGGCCTTTCTCTTCACCTTACACCACATCTCCTTGTACTCCTGTCTAAATACTTCATCTGTCTGACTATCCCAATTGATTTTTTTGCCAATGTTTTTGTCCATATACTTTCCTGTATGTCCTCATTCTACCACCAAGTCTCCTTGTCTTCCTTCCTCTGTTCAGATGTCAAACCCAGTGCCTTCCTTGCTAGTCTCCCTCACCACTTCTGCAGTAGTTATTCAGTCGTACAGCACCCCTTCACCACTACATAACACCTGTCACACCTCCTCTCTGATTTTCACACGATAGTCTTCCTCTTTTAAATTCCACATCTGATTCTTGGTTCAGCCCTCGTTGTCAACCATATCTTCGTCTCTGAGGTCATACTACAAACCACCATCCTATGCTGTCTAGCTACGCTTTCCCCTGCCACCACCTTGCGGCCTCCTCCTCCTTTTTAGGTTGCATTTCCTTCAGAGGACATGGTGGCTGTGTTATGCATTATGATTGATTAGTTATAAAAATATAAGCTTGATTAATCAAGTAAGAAAATATTTGCTAGTTGCAGCATCAGTAGGATGTACTACTTTTTCTGTTACAAAGCCTAGTTTGACCTGCTAATCTGACTTTATAATCGTCCATTTTCATGATTAAACCCACTTCTATAGTTACACCGTTAAATCTATTTAAAAATTGTTGATGAGATAGAATGGTATCATATGTGCTTAAGGGCAGATTAATGGTAGCTTTTATTTTTATAATGAATTCTATTCACTCAGTTTTTGGAGAATTGAATCACCTGTTGTGACAGTATTTGGTTAGTGTTAGGTTTGCTTTGTATTAGAAAGGATTTATTGGGATTTATAGCTTTTAGGTTGATATGAGCACCAACAGGAGACAACAATCCTCCCATGCAGGCCAGAATCAATGGTGTGAAATCCGTATCTCGGGATCACGCGGCTTCAGGATTTATTCATCAGTGTTGGTCTTCCATACTATTGTTTATCTGTAGCCACACTTCGGATTGAGTTTACATTTAATTAATTGCATTCTGGTCATCGGCTTTGTAAGAAAGGCTGAAGAGGAAGAAAACGAAACAGGGAACACACTCTACCTTGTTTTGCTGAAAATAAGACCCAGCAATGCATTTGAGAGTTGTTTGTTAAAAAAAAGAAAAAAAAGAAGTCAAACCCTGCTGAGGTACAGTAGAAACGTCAGATGTAATATAATAGAAAAGAAAATGATTAACTCTTCAGTCTAATAATTTATCATTTTGAAACCTTGCAAACACATCAGATGTAGTCTAATAGATATATAATATAGTGGACAAGTTACTCTGTTTCTCGTTTTCTTTTGTATTAATATACTACAGTGGTGGTGTGGATCTGGCCCATATCTGTCCTCTGAATGTATATACCATATGCCTCTGAGCCTCTCCTCTTTTCCCCTCCTGCCTGTCTTGTATTTGAAATGTGATCTTTGCAGCTGCAGAGACATTAGCTGGTGCAATAATGAAAACCTCGCCCTAATCACAGTTTGAGATAAATGTTTGCTCCTGCTTCAGCACAAACAGAACTCAGTGCAGCATAGTTGCACATCAGTTTAAGAAGTTTGAGCACCTAAATTTTTTTTAATTTGGCCCTTTGGCTATTTTGCAACAACATTTGCTAAAATAAAGTACACAAAAAATAATTTGGCTCTGCGAGGCAATGGATCTAATTTTCAGGTATTTAAATATTATTATCTGACCAATATTAAACCTTTCGCTATCCCCGATTGCCATAGCCGATCCAATATAGATCTGCATTGGGATGTGTGTTATGCCGGATTCCCTTCCTGTCACAACTCCAGTTCTACTTGGAGAAACATGCTCACAGCTCCTAGTGTACCCAAGCAGTCTTCCAGCCAAGTACTAATCAGGGCCTACGCTGCTTCATTTGCAATATCTGACAGGATCAGGTGTGCTCAGAGCATCATGTTTTGCTGCCTGTCTGTAAACACTATATACTTATGTCACCGCCTATTCTGGGTCCATTATTGCATAAGTCTCCTACATTTTTTTCTGTTGCAGATCTGCCAACTACTGCGTAATTTATGTATTCAATATGTATTTGACACTTTGATGTGTTTTTTGTTTCCTTGTAAATAATATATTTTTCTGAATGAACTTCAAAATAAAAACATTTTAACATAAAAGCATTGAAGGCTGCACAATAAGAGCTTTTTTTTGTCAAATGGGGTACTGTGCCAAATATTGGCAAGGCATGTCCACACTGTATTTTATGGAATAATGCCAATAAGATACGTGCACAGTGATAAAATAATTACTTACCTCTCAGAGACACGCTGGCGTGATGCCAGCGAGATGACGTTCCGTCTGGACGTAAAATTAATTTCACACGTCATAACTGCTGCTCTTGAAGTCACACAGTTTGTACATTCCATGTAAAAAAGGTGTAATTAACAAATAAAGTCCACATTACTGTCCATCGGGTCGGCAGGAGCTGCCAATGAGGTGTCCCTTATTTATTCTTCAGGGAGGTGGCAGTTCACGCGGAATAAATGGGTGCACGTGCCCGCGCGCGTGCACGTGCGGGCGTCACAACATGTGGAATAATTTCACTTCCAGATGGAACGCCGTTTATTGTAAGTATTATCACGCTGGTATGTTATTAGTATTTGTCATAAAAGACAGTGTGGACATTTCTCGTAATTGTGTGTGTGTGTG